>VCRD01004476.1:0-45119 GCA_006783055.1 Trinorchestia longiramus
CTCTCTCTCTCTCTCTCTCTCTTTCTTTCTCTCTCTCTCTTTCTCTCTCTCTTTCTCTCTGAGATAACTGTCCGTCACAGATAACTGTATTTATGAAAAAATTAAATCGATCATCAACAAGTCCCACTAAACAGTCAACAAGTAATTAGAAGTTTCAATTTCAAGTTAATAACAATTAGAACTCCATGTTATAAGTTTTCACTGCCATAATTTTTCTTTTTCGGCATTTCTCGGATGTTAAACATCCAATTCAGTAAAATGCAATGACGTTAATTCTTTGCTGTACGTAAAAAAATTATTTTACTTGTCACCAATAATGCGTATAATACCTACCACATGAGAATTTACAAGTATCACCAAGGACTACCTCATAAGACATCATTGAAAAGGGAAGTTTCATTTACTTCACCATGCATATTTAACGTTCATTGTGTGATGTGAGTGTTTACGTACACCTATAGGTACTGCTGTTTTACCATCTACTATGCATAGAATATCTACTACCTAAAGATTTTTTTATAAGGCATCTTTAAAACTAATGATGTTACATTTCTTATGTGTCAACTTTATAGGAAATATGTATTTTTTGTTTGTTATTGTACGATGACTTGTTATGACAAGACTACAGTCGTGGACGGTTGAGTTCTAGTGATTGCCAATCAGCATATGTATTCTGAGAAAAACTTGAATCTCCTTGAGTAAAAATCGTGGCCATCTGTCAGATCAGATGCTAATGAATAAGATTACTATTTTCAACCGGGTAGTGTTTCTGCTCACTGATCAACCAAATGTCCTTTTTGTCGGACAAATTCACAAATTCTCCAATAGAGTGTTTGATCGAGTTGGCCAAATCAGCCTCGGAGCTCTTATAATCCTTATTTTGACATCTCTTAACACTGGGTTTGAAGATAGAAGGAATCCAGAGTCAGTGAACTTAAAATATAGGAAACTGAAGTTTTGAGAAAATTCCTTGGCAAAATCGAGGGATAAATCAACAAGAAAATTTGTGACATCCCACTGCTAGCTTCAGCCGGAATGTTCTGACCTGCACTCATTTGTATGAACCCCACTTTGAAACTCAGGTTGTAGTCTTGATATACGATTTAATATAATCAGAAATTTTAATTATTTTTTACACATTCCTTTAATCAATAGTTCAAAATGTTAAATAAAGTTAAATCTGGTTATCATTTTAATTGGGAAAAACTTTATAAGAACTTCGTACAATGAAATTATTAGTTATCTCAAATCATCTTCGTTTTAAAAAACTATCATAGACTGAATATATTTTTCACAGCACACCATCTGGAAAGCAGTAATACTTTTCCAAATCGGTTTGAAACGATTTTTTTTTCTGAAATTAGACAGACTTAGTCAATAAATTGAGAATAAATTTTAAATTGTGAAATTCAGAGACAAAATTGAAGACACTGCTGACTGCCGGTGTGCTTACTGGCTTGAATAATTGGGTGTAATTTAAATGATTATTGCATGATGTAGTATATGGATACATTATACAATAATTCATGCATAATTTTGATGTCTAAGTTTTGGTATCTGTTCCATTTTATAGCTATATTTTACACATTAAATTTGAATAAGAATTGAAATGTCAACCGACGTTGTATTTGACACGACTTTGTGCATACAGTGTAAGTACTTTTTCTGGTTACATTACATTATTCATTTTGGATATTAGGTGGCTTTGACTATCTGAATAACTTAAACATGGTTGAACTGGTTGTTAAGTTGGTCAGTTATTTTTGAGAGAACATTAAGAAAGCTCATATGACTTATGATATTAGTAAAGTTGTATTATTCCTTCAAATTCTCGAAAACAAATTTTTAAGGTTCTCACATAATTATTTGAAACGCTGGCCTTTCTTTACAAATGGTTCATCACTTTACATACACAGATCGTTCTTTCATGATAATCACTACATTATCGTTGATGAATGAATATATTACAATATCTTTTTATTTACTTTTTACAATAATAATTATCTCTTTGAAAGAAATGGTACACTACGCACGAAGCACTAGCTGCAGAGGTTTCGTCAGATACTAGTCCATTGATTCGGATTTTCTTTCATGTTCAGCAAAAACGCAACCTTTGATATTACAAGCAGCATTAAATCCATCCTGTTTCATTTTGGTCTGTGTACCGACCTCGTAGCATTTCCAGCTCCTCACAAAGAATAAGCAAAGAGTAACATGTCTCTCGTTATAATAGATTACCATAGTTTGAACTTATAAATTTGCGTTAATTTGTATTTATTGTATCTTATTCAAAATAGTTATAACTAGTTAGTTAGTCCCAGTAAAAATGATATTCACACTTCAAGGATACTTATTAAGTCATCCATTTATAAGACATACATATATAATAATAAAATTATTACATGTACGTCAATGGCGACTCCGATTGCTTTTGTTCGATACAAAAGCCAATTGTCGTGCAATATAATTGAAGGGTGAACAGCACTAGTGAACTACTTGCATTTTTTCCCACAGGAAAAAATGCAAGTAGTCCACTAGTGCTGTCCACCCTTCATATAGAAAACTACTGGATCGTAATCGCCTCTGTGTGCGCTGTGTTAGCGACAGCACGGGAGTGGACTACTTGCATTTTTTCCCGTGGAAAATATATTATATTTACCACGGTAAAAAATGCAAGTGGTCCACTAGTGCTGTCCCCCCTTCAATTTTGGTGTCCTGCTCCAAGACTGCTTCAATGACTGTCATGGACATCTCAAATAATAAAAAAGAGATGTTTTAATGCCGTGATCCGCATTGAGCATTATTTTATTTGCTAAACAGTAGCCATTGAAGATATTTCATTTTCTGTGTAGCAAGAGACATCATCCACACTGAAAAAAAGAACTATTATTACTGCAACTTAATTCAAGTTTAGAAAACATAGAGTCCTGATTACTGAAATGAGTTCAATCGTGGTGACAAAAATTATTTGATTTTTTCAGTATTAGAGACTAATTTGTCTCAACATTTAGACCAATGTCTTTTCACTCCCAGTTTTTTTCAGATTATACAAATGTGGTTAGGGTCTTTTGAGTATCAGGATTAAAAAAAAAAGATCTTGAGATGGAGGTCTTTCAAACCTTCCTTCCTGTAAACAGTTCTCATAAAGTGGCTTCTTCTTTGAACAATGGAACTTGGCGTATGTACCGCAGCTCTTTCCCCTTCACATTTATTTTCGAAAAGAGAAATGTAAGAGCTGCACGCTGTTCATTGGCTGATCATATTGCCGGCAGCGTTTAAACAAGCACAACTGTAACATGTCTGAGAGTTCTGTAACTGTTGAGTACAGTGTTGGGTTGATAAATATCTTAAGTTTTCTTTTACAACATAATTTCAAAGTGGACATCTGGGTTCATCAAGTCGTTAAAGGGTTGACATAAAAGGTGTTTTTATTATGAATGACATTGATTAGCTTTCATTGATGAATAATGTTCATGAAATAACCATGTGTTGATCATACCTTAATCATCATTAATTTAAAATTATACTTGGAGTTGGACAGTACGGGATCGATAATTTTGAATGAACATTCAAAATGAGTCTCCAAAAAAATTAGCCAATTAAAGGCACGAGAAATGTAAAGGTTCTGAACTGTTTTTCAACGACTGCCCAAGTAATTGCTCGTGTAAATCAGGTTTTTTAACTCAGAATAAATTTCGAAGAAAAAATAATGTGACCGATGTTTAAGCGTATTTGTACTTAGTTTAACTCTTTTTCAGCTATTACTATTCTGTGATACAAGTAAACCAGGACATTTAATTTGTTTCCGACATAACTTACATTATACAATTCGATTCAATGTTTTTATTCTGTTTCAATTACAATTATGAAGTATGGTACCACACCTATAATTAATTGCAGACAAGAGGACTTATTTTGATGATGATAAAAAGTTCGGTTACGAGAGCCACTATCCACCACAAATCATTAAAAGGCTTCATAATTAGCACTAGCAACAAGCTCATAAAATCACCGCGGCCCAAAACGTAGTCAGCTTTTCTTTAGAGCCAGCTCAAAACTGCTCACTTTCAACTAAAATAATCAATGAAAATATCCGGAATGATCGGACCCCGATATCTGCTTAGGTGCAAAGCTCCGTTCAGCTATCGAACTTTAGTCGTGTCAGTCGCTATTAGATTGTTAGAATGATGTAAAAAAATAAAAACAATCTAGAGCCTACAATTCCGTCTTAACTAGTCACATCACGCATGTTCAAATAGCAACCGGAATCATCCCAGTAAAAATCCAAATAAAGCTTTTGCCTTTTCCATTCTGAATCATGTCGGCTTACAAAGTGCAGTGAAATGCACAGGAATACTTAATAATGTACCTAATATTTAGAGCCTAATGTCTGCAACAGGAGTAAAGGGCACAACAATCAGAGATTGACAATATTATATGTTCAGTTCCGCACAAACACCTTAAATGATGCTACACTTCAAAATTCTATGGGAGTGAGGAACCATTGAACTGTCGTTCACGAATCGTTTGTCGTTTATGAATTAATTCCAGCATTGTAAACACTGTTGCTACCGTCTAAAAGTCTCCTGTGGTCACAATTATTTACCATCATCAATTTAACATAAGAAAAACGAAAATGCAAAAAAAATAATGTTCCCGTATAATAATAATGAATTATGACAACTATCATACATATTTAAACGGATATAAAAAGACAGCTGTAATGAGATCGTAAATTATGATATGCTACCTTGTAGTATTTCCCTACCAAAATTTTGTCCATGTTGTAGCCATTGAAATAAATTGTCGCAAATTCGCATGCCCACAGATGTACACAACACTCTAGGAATAAAGTCTAGGTTTTGAATTAATTTATTTACTTTGAATGAACTATTAATTAAATATTTTTTATATTAACAGATTTTTATAAACAATTCATTTTGACGAATTTATCGTCAACAACTGAAACGTGCACTGTGATTAAATTGCAATTTATTCACTTAACTTGGACTTCAGTTACAAACTGCTTCAATTTAGGAGGGTAATTTTTTTAACAATTTATTAAAGTTTACTACATTGTGGTGAAAATTTTAAGCCGTCCCTCCAATAAAACTGGCCTTTTGCTAAACACTTAAATTGACATGTAAAAATCCTAAGGTCTGCAAGAGCCAGAACATTAACGATAGAAAGCTGGAGAGAACGGCAAGCCTCAGGACCCCCACGCTGGAGGTCCGTCGGTCTTCTGGGGTCTAGAGCCGGAATGTCAGTCTTCCACCACCGAAATCGCGTTCAACTGGAATCCTAGGTAGCGTACGCTGAGCTTCAGCGGTAAAAAGCGCAGATGACCCGCTCCTTTTGAACGTGCTCAAAGATTGCCGACACACGACCTGTAGCCACCCACTTCTTCCTGCCGCTAAAGTAAAGACTTATTATGAAACTTAACGGAATTCTGAAATCATATTGCTATTATTACTATATGTATGGGCAACGTCTTTAATTACCGACCAGTAAACTTATCGTCGATTGCAAGAACTTATTCAACGGCAGGAGTTCCCCCGTCGCTGTCCCAAAGTTAATAGCACCCACACAATTTACTTGTACTGTAGGAAGTTAATAGATTAATTATTCGATTTATTAATAGATTAATTAACAATGGACCTAACAGAAGCGTATTTCAGTATATTACGTTTTCTGACAATTCTCTATTTATTGGCACTAACCTAAAAGACACGTGCTCTTTTAGTGTTACCATCGGAAACTGCTTGGCGTGAGAGAAGTTTAAGTTAGAAACAAAATAGTAGAAGAAGCGTACTCCATATGGATAGTAAAGAATAGTAGTAGTTTTGATTTTAAGAAAGAAGAGGAAATTTAAATTTAGAGAGTGGAAGTCAGGGTTGAGAATGTTTTTTCAAATGCTCTCGTTATTAGACGGATTCACTCCTAATTAAGTAAGGTTATTTGACGTTTGACAATAGTCAAATTTCAAGTTGTTTATTTGTCACTTTGCGTGGCGATACGTGTTAAATGGGTGGTTTATAATGACATAATGACATATCTAATATATTTATAAGTGATTTATTTAATACATATAAAAAAGGGTAAAAGTTTATCTGCCTACTTTTAATAGCATGATGATTGATTGTTGATGAGTTTTTTTCTCTCTCATAATTTACGTAACTTGGTTTCAATGCAAGGTTTTTCTGCATGCTGTCCTACCATCATGTTTCAATTAATACTTGTAATTAACACAATTTAATTAAATGCAACATACATACGTATCGCACTAAAGGAACTCTAATCCTCTGAATACATGAAATGGTAACAGGTGTTCTCAGTACTTCTTTTCAATGGCAAGATGAGGGTAATGATACACACGAAAAGATTTAATACATGTTATTCTAACTTCACCAGATGGGAAATGTGAGTTATCTGCCATATTTTGGCATATAATCCACAACATGATATCCTATTAAACAGTGCATCATTAATGGATTCACATGAATAATAATAATAACTTGACATTACACTGGAAATTCGTTACTGATGATAGGCTTCGATGTTAACACTCACAATTACAATACATTAGCAATAACGCTGATTATCCCCCTTCCCTTTTCTTGCTACTTTGCAACCAATTCTTCTCTCATCATACACGATTAAGTGCACATGGAAATTCTGATGCTATTCGTCGTTATGATGCTAACTGAATTCCCCTTTAATCACTTTTACATTATTCCACTCATGCCTCTAAACTTATACCTATCCCCCTCAATATCGATCTGGCTGTACAAGCCTACATCGCTGTTGAGATCTAATTCCCCAGTCTAAGTCCCTTCATCTATCCTTACTACCGCTTTTATAGGAGCCTTGTTCCTTCAAAGTCTCTTTTTGCAATCTCCCTATTTGTCCAATGGTCTAAAATAGGTTTCTAACGCTTGTGATATACCCCGCCCACTCTTCAATCACCTTCAGCGTCCCGCAACTGCGTGGTTCTTGAGTCAAACGATGCTTAACCATAAATTTCTTCTCACTCACGTTTCTTTTAGCCACAAACATAACAGCCCGACTTTTTCAGGTGTAGGCCCTTTGTCTGCGGTGCGGTTTCTACGTAGCGGTCTCTATAGGTTCACACCTTTAACGTAACTCAACACTTCGAACCTTCTCAAGTGCAGGCACTCGTTTGTTTCCCTTCCCTCGAATTTGCCTTTCGATTAACCGCTCAACACTTGATATCTTCAGCTTGAGAGTATCACGACTGAGAACACTCTTCATACATATACTTCATCCATCGCCTGGAATATGCAATCCTATGAGTATATCATAACTATTATACCATGACACATGCTGTCCCTTGGAGAAAAGAAATTTGAGCTTGTGAGGTCAAATTTCTCCCGTTATATCGTAGATAACAATTAAAAAATTCTTCTATTACATTCCTACTTCTCTTAATACTAATTGTTCTTTCCTTATTCACAGTTATGCTAAGTTATACCCTTCGTTTATGGATCTCACACGTTTTAATCCTTACTTTCTACGTTGTTCGTTACATAATACACATTCGAATTAACACATTACTATTTCAACCTCACAAGATACATGTATACACATCCTAACGCATCTCTGTTAAACACATTTATATGTCTACTGAATACATTAACATAAATTGTAAGTACGCATTTGACTTCCATCCTCTCGATTTCAAAGAACATTGTACATCACTTGAAACATTGTTATTGTAGTTTCGGTGCAGCGCATAGTCATTGTTAGACAATTCTTTAAAAAGTTTTTTTGGTCACATTGTTTGCACACATGATTATAATATTTGCTGTCCATATCGTTAGCACACGACAGTGATGTTTTGTCTTCAAAATTGGTAACATACATGGTTATTTTCCAACATTCTTGGGTTTCATGATATTTTCTTTTAATATTGTTGGGATCTTGTCCATATTTTGCATTTTATTTCAACATTGTTGGGATTATTCCATCTTTCAATGACGACTGAGGCGTTCATTGAACAATGATTGAACATTATAATATTTTCTTTTAACATTGCTGGGATTTCATCCGTCTTTTATTGATCCTTTGAGCGTTCAATTGGCTATGATAAACATTAAATAATCGCAGCTACAGCTGTAGTGTTTTTTTTGACATTGCGGGGTTTTAACCTTCTTCTGTTGATACTTTTGGCGTTCAAATAGCAATGATCAATATTCATCGCCTTATGATCAGAGCCGAGCTCTTGACAGGGTGGAATTAATTAATTTCATAACCTCGAATGTTATACGAAGAGTCAGAAAGAAAAGAGCACGTGTTAATTCTAAACGACCAATTTCGTTTCATGATTCTAGAGTTACAGTTACATGCTTGATGTCCTGGCATAGAGAAAAACTTTCGTCTTTTGACTCCGTAAGTTCTCGAGCCAAGACGACAATATTGAATTTTCTGACGATTTAATTCATAAGAATCCTTCCGCATAGCTAAGGGTAATTATGCTCGTCCACAACACACAGAAAAAGAAATACATAGTGCCTACATTGAGAATAAAGCAATAAGGATGAGGACTTCTGCCATAGGCTCCGTCAAATCTCGACTGTAACTCTATATGACACAAGAAAACAGAAAAATAAATACACAGAAAGAAATACATATAGTGCATACATTGAGAATACAGCAATACGAATGAGAACTTCCGTCATAGGCTATGTCAAATCTCGACTGTAGCTCTATATAACACACAAGAAAACCGAAAAAGAAATACACAGAACGAAATGCGTAGTGCATTCATCGAGAATACATCAATACGAATGAGAACGTCTGTCATAGGCTCTGTCAAATCTCGACTGTAACTCTATATATCACACAAGCAATTATTATTCGAGGTCAGTTCAAAATGAGAAAATTTCCGCTTCGGACATATAATGCTCCTAAGCTAGATATAATCCTTTCTGACACTTCATTTACATATTTAAGTGAGCAACGGAAATCGTTACATATTTTACAGATTAAGTTACACCTTTTAGCTCCAGAGGTTTAGTTACTTGTACGGTTGTCCTTCAATATTTACTTTTGCAGGCGGGTCAGTGTGGTTTGGGGGTATCCGTTACACACGCTGCAATGCCAAGTCAAAGCGGTAATTCCAACTCACTGCGAAATTACAGTAAATCTGATGTATTGAAAGACATTTCTGCAAAATACTAAATGAAGTTCATCTCAAACCGAAAATTTCTCCTCATAATCTTCAACTGATCAGCAAGTAAACGATAGGGAACTTTTGCATTTCTGCCAAGTTTAGTTATCTCAAGACTCGCATAATTAACACACAATATAAATATTATCACGGACTATCACACTGCCCTCATACCTGTCTAATGTATGATTAATTATGCCTGTAATGATTTGATGAATTGCTTCTCTCCATTGACGGTGTTGAATAATTAATCACGAAATCACGACATTAATAAGTACGAAAATAGGTAACGAACAAACACAACATTTTAAAATAAATATCACTCGATTCCCTACTAACTTCTAGAAAAACAAATACATATAAGGAATTTACCTGTCTGCAAGCACAAAATAATTAAGCATTACATGTAACCAAACACCTGTTGTTAGTGACTTCACTGTGCATCTCGATTGTAGTTCTCTTTTCATACTTAATTGCATCCTTGGCTTACATTATGATTTACCTGTTTCATGTAGTTGACACACTGAACATATTCACGTTCTATCACATGTAGAAAAATTCTAGTTTCTGTTCATCCACGTTCACCCAAATCTATCATTCCATTGTAATTACATCGAATTCCATCTCCGAAATCATCACCGAAACATCGATAATCTTGCTACTCATGTTCACATGAACACGGAATTCTATCACTGTTAAATTCAAAATCCTAATGATATTGTCCCAAATGCGTCGCTGGTGAGTGAAACCCTCGAGTAAATTAAAGGACTCAAACATTTTTACTCTAGGTGATCAACAAATTCAATTATTTCGGAATCTCAATCACGCTCAATTTGTGGAAATCATTTGGAAGAATGCACAACTGAGAAATTTTTTTACCACATTTTGCTTGACCCTCACAAAATAATTATTCTAACGGCAAAGATATTTCTTCACGGCCTAGGGCAGTATCGTCCCTTTCTCTCTTAGCAGTAATTATGATAAAATAGAACGTTACTTCCTCTAATCTACAATACTCTCCTGCCTCTTTTAAATCGACTTGGAAATCCAACACGAATGAAATGGATTCCAATTCTAATTCCTTTCTTACTTAGCAATGAAGCAAAATAAATCTTTTTACCACAATTAACTCCTCTCGCACTTATCAGACGAAGCAGCAATAACATTTGTAGACTATGTTGAAATTTATTCTCCCATAACTACAAGGAATTTAACATTATGGTGGGCTTTTACCCTTTCACACGAATTTAACGATAAAACCGAACATCAAATTTTCGAAATGCTGAAATTTACACTCTTTACGCAAAATTTAATTCCGATTGAGTCTTGACTTACATAACACACAGATAACTTCAACACGAAATCAGAAAATATAAATTATGTGTTGTCCAGAATTTGTCAAGTAATGAACGTAAATTCAAATGCATGCACAACATTGTTCCACAGTTTCCTGGAAGTGAAAAAAACTCCCTAGAAACGAAGAAAAATGCTGTTCCTTGGGAGAAAAAACTTCCAAGCAGCGTAGGAGATAATTTTCTTCTCACTTATCATCAAAAAAGTACATAAAAGGAAACCTTTTATGGCCCTAGAGCTTTAGAGTTGTTACAGTATGGAGATGCGTGTTAAATGGGTGGTTTATAATGACATAATGACATGTCTAATTTATTTATTAGTGATTGATTTAATGCATATAAAAAAGGGTAAAACTTTATCTGCCTAGTTTTAATTGCATGATGATTTATTGTTGATGAGTTCTTTTCTCTCTCATAATTTACGTAACTTGGTTTCAACTCATGGTTTTTCTGCATGCTGTCCTACCATCATGTTTCAATTAATACTTGTAATTAACACAATTTAATTAAATGCAACAAACATACATACGTAATCGCACTAGAAGCACTCTAATCCTCTGAATACATGAAATGGTAAAGGGTGTTTACAGTATTCTTTTCAATGGCAAGATGAAGGTAATGGTACACACAAAAAGATTTAATACATGTTATTTTAACGTCACGAGATGGGAAATGTGAGTTATCTAGCACATTTTGGCAAATAACCCACAACATGATATCCTATTAAACAGTACATCATTAATGGATTCACATGGAGAGTAATAATATTAACTTGCCATTACACTGGAGATTCGTTGCTGATGATAGGCTTCGATGTTAACACTTACAATTACGATACATTAGCAATAACGCTGATTATTCTCCTTCCCTTTCCTTGCTACTTCACAACCAATTCTTCCCTCATAATACACGGTTAAGTGCACGGGAAAAATCTGCTGCTATTCGTCGATGTGATGCTAACTGAATTCCCCTTTAATCACTTTTACATCTATTCCACTGATACCTTTAAACTTATACCTATCCCCCTCAATGTCGATCTGGCTGCACAAGCCTACATTGCTGTTGAGATCTAATTCCCCAGTCTAAGTCCTTTCATCTATCCTTATTACCGCTTTTATATGAGCCTTGCTCCTCCCAAGTCTCTTTTTGTAATCTCCCTATTTGTCCAATGGTCTAAAATAAGTTTCTAACGTTTGTGATACACCCTGCCCACTTTTGAATCACCTTCAGCGTCTCGCAACTGCTTGAATCTTGAGTCACACGATGCTTAACCATAAATTTCTTCTTACTCAAGTATCTTTTAGCTATAAACACAACAGCCCGACCTTTTCAAGTGTAGACCCTTTGTCTGCGCTGCGGGTTCTACGTAGCGGTCTCTATAGGTTCACACCTCTAACGTAACTCAACACTTCGAACTTTCTCAAGTGCAAACACTCGTTTGTTTCCCTTCCCTCGAATTTGCCTTTCGGTTAACCTCTCAACACTTGATACCAAGAGCTTGAGAGTATCACGACTTGAACACTCTTCATACATATACCTCATACATCGCCTGGAATATTCAAACCTATGAATGTATCATAACTACCATGACACTCTGGATAAACCAGTTAAATAAGGAGCACATGTTAGACAATTGGTGCTAGGTAGCACAAAAAAAATAAAAGAAATTCTATTCAATAACACAAACTATAGGAGGTTGAAAGAAAGGAAGAAGTAGAAAGTCACGTTTAGCCGAAGATGGATCAGGATCAGCATCCACCATTAACACGCTGCCTGACGACCTTCGCTCCACGCTATGGAGAATCCTTACTGTCTGACTAAACTACACGCATGTGATATGGTCAAGCTTGGTGACTTGGGACCGGCACGAAACCTCCGAAGACGACAGCGCACAAACTTTTCTCCCTCTATTCATCCACGTCTAACGACGTTAGTATTTTTGCTGCTTATTCTTAGTTCTCCTTTGTAGAACTACAGAAGTTCGGAAACTACTTTAATTAATCCTATCGAAAGTGTAAATTTCGATAAAATAATGTTCTCGGTATCGCCATCTGCAGCGGCTGCTATGCTGCGACTATAGCGGACTTTTATTGTATTTTACGCTTACATGATTATAACTTTGAGTATTGTTATAACAACGAAAATTAAAAGCCAAATACAATTAGCCGTAAAATTCATTTGATTTTTATACAAACTCAGCTGATATACAAGAGCTTGATAAAATAATACGGACGCCTGGGAATATGACACAATTGTGCTCCTGGCCAGGTACTTCGTAGTTGTGTGTGATAGATTACATGAACATACATTATCCATTTTATGAATATACCTTTTTATTCCACGATTCCCATAGTTAATTTTCTGTCCTCTATGAATAGGAACGATTGCCGCAAAATATAATTTGCGTTTTATCATGCTTCTGAAGAAAACAAATTAGTGTTGCCTCAGTGTCACGGAAATTTATAACAAAAAAGTAGAATAATGAAATCACGAGCTACATTATTTAGAAGTCAGCAAAGAGGAATAAATAAACATGACTAAGGATTGACGCACATTAAAAACCATTTTTGGCAAATGTCATAGCAATATTCCTGAACAGGTAACATCAGAATGCAAAATTATTTAATACTCCAAACGATAGTTCAAAAAATCACCGTACTGCGAGTAACTCCACCAGGCTAAATTATTTTCCCTGACGAGCTGCAATTGCATAAGATCTTTTGACAGAATCGTATGCTATCTTGTAGTGAATCGCATGGCTCCACTACAAGCAAGCTCCACGACGAGACTAGCTGTCATCGACCAATGAGCAAACGGGGCAGAAGAAGTGAATCCCACGCGAGGTTTGCCGTCTTTAACCGGTGAGCGGTCACGCTCAGGCAGCAGTGCCCAGCCAACCGCCTTATATAATGAGGCTACAACATTCGGCGAGACACCACCAAACCAAACTAACCCCCCCATCAACACCCTCTCAACACGCAAAAAGAATATGGACCAACATTGAACACATGCACCCACAACTATACCTACACCTCACATTCCCACAAGACACTACACAAATACCACACAGAGCTTTCCCAAGCTCAAAAACAAAAACACTCGGCCCCCTTCCAACACTCAAATACACACGACACCCCACACCGCCGCACCTAGAATCAATACCCCTCTAGGATAACAAAACAACTCTTTATGGAGACCACCTACAAGAATAAACCCCAGAGACAGACCCCCACCACTCAATACATGTGCGCAGAATGCTCATTTCTATTTCCCTCCTAATATCCCTCCCTTTTCGTTTCACCCCTTTACTTAGGTACACCCTGTGCCAAACTCTCTCTCAAATCTTTCCTATTGGTACAGACCGACCGACCGGCGAGACAGACTCTCTACCCAGCGCTTCAAAAGTCAACATCTCCACGAAGAACTCTCATCAACTAAACACTTCAACTCACAGCCAACATCAGAGCAAATGAAGCAGAAACCAGCCATCCTGTCTGCGGACAGGATAAAGGCTCAAACGACCTACGCATTAACAAAAACTACGAGCTCCAACTAGTATACACCTCCCTGCAGGGTGTCCGTACGCCAGTACTCGACGACGGGACGTGCGCAATGAAGAAATAATAGCTGATATCATATTCAAGTGTTTAAATACAAACTGTTAAATTCATCTTGCCTTTAATTAACTTTTCTCCTATTGGGTTTCTCGACGATCCCTTACTCCCTCTGGCGCTCACTCTGAGTAAGGTATAAGATAAAGATATTCAATGTCTGCTCGGAGATAAGAGATGTTTCAAGGAAGGGACCACTAAAATCTGCAAAACTTTTCGTGTTACAACCTCAAAACAGGAATAATAAAAACTGGGAAACGGTATTCGATTGAATTGAAATTTCTTTCCTTCTTTCCCTACAAACTACCAGATTTATAAGTAGAAAACACCAAAGTAAGCCTGAGATCTAGACTACAAGGTACAAAAGTCCATCATGGGAATGATGATTTCTATTATCCTTATGATTTCCATGATGATGGGGGTGACTCTTCCGATGTATTCGGCTAAACCTTTTATTACGCTCATTTATTGATGTGCATAAATGACATGATATGATCATTGATCATGACTAAATAATCACAATGACTGTTATATTACCGCTAAGCACTGTCTTAGATTATGAGGCTCCGACATGCTTTACAAATACAATGATATTTTGGTTCGAGGCTCATTGTAATATCATGACACAATTCTCTGTCGAGCACTGTCACCAAGTTTCAGCATAATTTAATTACAGTAGGATTGGTCAAAGCATTGACTGTGTAGCAGATTTCTGTCTTTATATTCGTGAACACAGTTGACTTTTTTAAAAGAAAAATGAGATAATTTTCCATTGAAACTATATCGACACTTAACAAATTAACTCCGCACAAAATTGTACTTGAATTGAACGGAAATGTTAGTCCAACGCTTGGTTAATCAAGTTTATATCATCTGTCAAGCCATAGAATGTACATTAAAACATATTTGCAAATGTCATTTCAATAATTAAAGCTCAGAAGTTCGAAAATGCCTTTCTTTAACAAATGAAATTTAACATTTTCTTTTCAACTGTAAATCAAGCACAACATGACTCCAAGTCGATTGTTGAATTTGAAATGCATGTTCAAATTCAATTACCTTCTAATCAGTATGAGCTCATTATTCCATAATCTGTACTAACTTCTATAATTTTACTCTTCACTGTGGCGCATAATCGCTGATGATAACACTTGCTCAGATTAGCGAAGGACTGTAAAAAAATTATTGCAATCATCCTTAAGCAGAACTCTGCGATTAATGTAGTGGTTGTAGTGTACACAATTACGGTAGAATTTTTCAAGAACGACGTACCACAAATCCTCTTGTTAATTACGAGCCCTGCATCCAATCCGCAGCGCTGAAGTAATTTCGGGGCCTTTAGAGGCAAAGGCGCGTAAGTTTGTAGGTCTGGCCGACATCCTTTGCCTTTCAGCCAGACCTTCATTTGCAACAGTGCAAAGCCTAGGCTTTGCTCTCTGGATCTAAGGAAACAAAGAAGGTATTTGCAAACGTAATCAAGACAATGCTCTTCAAAAGCAAGCCTGAGTGTTCCCTGATGGATAAGGAGGCGCGGGCGGGCCAAGCAATTAGATGTTCCGTAATGAGCTGCAGGATTGTCATACTCGCCGACGGGTCGCTCCAGGGACTCACCTAAGGTAATAACTGCGTTTCCGGAGCAAGAATAAACTTAAATGTAAATTTTAATTCTGCCTAAAATACAGATCACTGCACGATGCACCAACAAAATCACCCACTTTTCGATAAGATATAAGGTAATATCAAACCTACAGATCGTCTAAGTCTTCACAGACGTAAGTGAGCTCATTTGATTAACAGTAATAAAAACATATGACGCCATACTTTCCCCTATGAGAAGTGAAGGATCTTTTTTAAGAAGTTGAGACTCTAGAGGATATTGGTCCAGCGTTCTCCTATTAACTAAGCACTAATAGTGAAACAATTATTGGAAGGAAATAAATGTTACAGATTCTTCTGTTCTCTCGTTATTTTGATTTCTAGTTACATTCACCACGATGTCTACAACCGTGATCCAAACTCGCATTGAGTTTCAATGAATGCTTCTCTGTTGCCGTTTCCCTTTGAAACTCATTTCGGGTGCGCGAAATCAGAGTCGGAGTGAGAAATCGGTGATTTTTTTTTATGTTAGCGGAAGACCAAGTACAGTGAGGTGAAACAAGTAATAGGACAGTTCCAACCTTTTATTCATATTATTTTTGAAGAGATATAACAATGAAACACAAAATACAGTATTAACAAAGGTAAACACCACTGTCACAAAAATATAATATTGGTCGAGTATTGTAAATTTATATACAATTTCAAAATTAGATAGTGAATAAAGTGTACGGAGACTTAGAAGAAAAATTTTATGGTTAGGTAGTCACTGAGTGATATTGTTTTAATATCACTCTGAAAATTATACTGTAGCACCTGTAAACTTACACTTAAGCCATTCACATTCCTCTCCGAAATACTATCGTAGGGTAAAATCAACGGTGAAACCCAGCAAACGTTCTTCTTCTCATGTTAATGTTCTTAGTTTCAGTTAAAGGGTTTATATTAAAGAAACATTAAATAAATCACTAGCTTTACTAGTTACACATAGTTGCAGATTCAATAAGTATATCAATATTTCTTCTTACCATTGAAATTATTTGAAAGTTCAATGAGATATAAAAAAGGATTAAAAATCTTAAAGTTTGAGAAATTCTGTGATATATGTTTCACTCTCTTTAGACGTTTAATATTGAAAAACTATAATATGTTCGATAATATCCTCAAAATATGTATACATCTAAATGCTTTAAATTTTTACTAGACTAATATATCATCTTTAGTCGCGTAGAACTCAGCAGAAAATTGAATTTCCTTCCTGATAAGAAATTATTCTGTTGCGATCTTCGAAACCCAAGCTACGGCTTAGACACCCTAGAACATGGTTTTATAAGCAGTGGTTCTCATCCCTCAATTCTTTCAAATCCTAACAGCAGTTTTTGGAGGTCTGTAATCGCTCAGGACTGCTTTCTTAGTATATTTTACCCGTACTCGAAGGTTGATACTGCAGGTACTTATAAAAGCAAGGTGCGAAAAGCAGCCATACGTTCTACTTCACTTGCACTGCGCTCGCGAGTGGGTGAAAAGGTTCATTTTTCACGATTTGGAGGCTCAACTGACAGCATGTTTGCATTTGCTCCAATGAAATTACGAGCAGGAATTTACAGGCGAGAAAATTCATGACAGGGAAGCTCGTGAGACTGCGAGACTGAAGTCTCACAAAAGTAATCCAGTAATTGGAAGGCGCTTTCAACTTCTTCGCTAGAACTTGGAAAAAGAAATGTCTTTTAAACTGGCCGAAAAAAAGGCCCATTAGCACGATAGCAGTTTAGAAACGCTAATGATTATTCCGAATTTTTTGCCTATGTGAAGGGAATCGGAACAGTTTGTATTGTGGTAACGTGTATTTTTTCCAGCAATAAACAAAGAGAACGTTGCCGCAGTCACTCAAGAGCAACATGCATGAGTTCTGTAATAATGTGATGGTTTATTTGCATAATAGAGACGCTGGCTATCGGTATAAAAGTTTATTTATTTCGATTACGTTTTCATCCAGAACTGATTTAAAGTTTGCGTTAATTTAGCGGTGAAGTTTGACCAAAACGAACTCTCCTATTTACTGAGGCAGCTCTCAGCCAGTAGCAATTGATTGCACAAATCTGGGTGTGTAGAGTTCTCTTTTTGATATACATGTAGCTCTATTTTTTAATATGTGAGGAAAATATATGCTAAATTTGGTCATCGCGAGCCCTTTGTGACTCCTCTATTTCTTCGTTGAAGCCGCTACAGCTGAATACATTTTTCTCAGGCGATACCGAACATACCACAAAAAGCAAATGATAAAATACCACAAATAAATTAAGGAAATGATAAAAATTTCAAACAGGTTGAATGTTTTAATGAGGCTTCATGTCCTCACGTGAGCCTGTACTCTTCACTGACTTTGAAAGGTCTAAAAACATGGCATTTGATGGCCTCGTATTCTGTATTGTATCACAGAATGAGCACCTCTTACAAATCTCAGTACATGAGTACCAAGGGAACAAATGCTTCAGTCATGACGAAATGTTCCATAATACGTCAATTTCTCATAAATGTTACTTTAGACGTTTTTAAAAATTTAAAAACGTGATGCAAAATTATTTATCGATCTTCATTTAGAGAAATGTGGGGGTAGTTTTTGCATAAAAAGAGATTCTTTAAAACTTAATTATTCTTAAGTGTGGGAAATAATCCCAAATCACAGAAATAGAAGAAAAACTTGAAATAGAGCTATCAATACTGTGACCCAATCTACGTCAAATTGCGTGAAGAAGAATAATGCATTTTTCGTAAGCGATTGCGACATCGATTACAGTTCACGCCAGAATTACACCCTAGAGTTATTATTTTTTATGGATTGGAAGCATGTTTTCCATGTCGAATTAAACATTGCATTTTCAGACAGTTTAACCCATACAAAAATGTTTTCAAGCCATTATCTGCACCTGTTCACAGTTAGTAAATTTTGGACTGTCTCTTTAAAAATGTAGTATTGTTTAATAATTAAAAATGTATGCATCTTTTCAGTTTATGAATAAAGGTACTGTAGGACATGTAAATGACCGTTATTTTACCAGCCTTTTACTTATACTCTTGGTTTCAATGCTTACAAGATAAAAAGCCACTTCTAATGACACATCATACTAATAAAAAGAAACTGTGATTATATTCAAACCCCTAACTTGCGCGAAATTTAATGCATTTATAATAGATATTTCCAATAAAATCTCCAGTTTTCAATAATACAAAGAAACCTGTCTTTCCATTATCTAAATTATTGATCACTGTATCTAATCACAACATTTAACATGGTTTCTCACCAACGTGTACATGTTGAACAGCCATCTTTCCAATGATAATTTTGAAAGCAAGATTAATTTTTCTGTTGTTCGTCTGGGTTGTGTTGTAGCTTTCAGTCCTAGACCCAGTGAAAAAAGCCTAATTGAAAAATTGAAAACTACAAGATTCTTCACTGCATGAAAGTAAATATCCATATAGTTTTCACAAGTGAAGGGCGTATACAACTTATTTATTTGATTTCATCAAAGCTGTCCGTTCACAACACGCCACAAGTTTTATTAGTAGATGCCACATCAAACCAATAGGTAAAATTGCTTCATAATTCGTTTCATGAACTCTTCCCAATCAATAATTTAAAATTGAACTCGCCTCAGATAGGAAACTGAATCTCCTCTGTGCCTTCGCTGCTGCTGTGCACACGTTGTGTATGCTAAGGAGATTTTTCTTCGCTGCATCTTCTTCTCAGTCAAAGGAGATGTGACTCCACTCAAAGCCTTCTCCTGGTAAAGAATAATCATTCGGTAATATTAGGTGTACAAGTTTAAAACAGGACCAATAAAGTAAACCTAGAAGCTGAGTCCTCTTCCTAACTTACTAAATAAGAAAATTCTTGTTCAACCTGAAAACTATTTATGGTCAGGTAGATGACAAATCAGCGTTTCTACAGTAGGGGCAGCAGAATTTAAAAATGAGTTCTTAGATGTTACAGCACAATATTATTTATGATTAATAATCAAACAGGTTAATTACCAAGTAAAATGTTGTTTCAGGATTTGAGTGAACAAAGTGTTTTATTATTTTGGGAACACTTTTGAAACAACACTGATGGATCTCAAAAGCAAATATAGCCGTATTTTTTAATTTACATGAAATGGATTTCATACACAATTCACTTTGATATATGCTGAGGCTTTGTAATATGAGTAAATAAATTGTTAGTATTTTAACCATATGAAAAAGTCTCACGAGATCTGACAGACGGCATAGCGCGTCTTACTGACGCTACAGTACTCATATTAAATTATTTCGCTTATTTCAAATTTCTATTCATTGACACAAGGTCGTAAACAATGAGAAGACATTATGTATTTAATTACTATAAAAGTGTGTAATTATGTAATTACATTTTTATTATATTTCCACCACATAATAATGTGCAGTTTGTTGCGTGCTTTCTTCCTTCTTTCCACGGTCCGTCTCTCTATCACGCTCTTATGGATTTAGATAGGAGGAAATTCGGTAGGGTATACATGTATTGTAAGCATTTTATTATGAATACCAAAGGCACATCCTTCAATGTTGGAAATTCCTTCGCAAAGCCTGCGTCCATTCGCAAATCAACCGAAAAACTCAGTAAAAAACACGTGAATTTTCACGTGTGGGTTTACTAGTTACTAAATATGTACGCTAGAACTTTTGAACAAGAGAACGGGTAAGTCTTTTCTTGACGTAGTTTTCCAATCTAAAAAAATGAATGTCATCTTAACCCGCGTGAAAATAGTTTGAGTTGTTTACTTTGCAATAATGAATTATCATAATGCAAGTACTGGTAATCCAAACGTTAATGAAGATATGTAACTTTGTGAATATTCGTTGTGCTTCAACTTTCCAAGAACACTTGGATAACATCCTGGAAGGCAACATTCTCATAGTGTCAACAGATTTTAGTTACTTTACGCTATAGAAATTTATTCACTTACTTTTGTGATTAAGAAAACTTTATTACAAACTATAATGAATCGCTAGAAAAGCCTCATATAGTTCTAGTGGTGTCATATTGATCACGTTCTTTCTTCTCTAGCTTTCTTTTTATTCTTCTACATTTTTCACGATATTTATGAACGAAAGCTGCAGAATAACCAGTAGGCAACCAAAACTAAACTTTATGAAAGTTGAACAGATAGTCGTACTTAGATTTTTAGCTTAACATGAAATTGATTTTGAAATACGAGATTGTCTCTCAGTTATAGACTTTTACTTTGACCAAGAAAGATTTATTGCAACTTATAACCTAAATGAAAACCTGATATTACTCAACAAGGTTTTGATTGCAATTGCGAAAAATCAGAACGACTAAGGCTTGCCGACCAAGACTAACTATAGTTGAACATCACACTAACCTTAAAAAAGAATGATGAATTACAGCTGTAGTTATTGAAAATGCATTTGCAACTTAAAAAACTTTCAACCACTGTCAAGGAGGGTTCGTGTTAATTAATAATCGTTACTGAAATTGCATACATTCTTTAATTTTCGCTAATTTTATTTGACATAGCTCAATGAATACGTGAAGGCTAATTCACATGCAATTTAGTAAAAACTTCATTATCAAACCGAAGTTAATCAATTGCGAAACATAGAGGTTAGGCCTATTAGTGACTCAGAGTAGTAAATAACAAAAAAATTTGGCACTACAAACAAAAATGTGTACTTTAGGAAATATTTTTTTTGCCTGCCCATTTCCATTTCTTATATGTACCTTCCTATTCTCGTTTTCTGTAATACCTGTAATCTCAGAATTGGAACATACATAACGAGTAAATTGAATTTGACATCAAAACATGACGTGTAACATTACTGAATGGAAAATACAATTTGTTCAGGAGCACAACTCAGTTAAACAAATCGAACATTCAGATAAAAAAAATGAAGCATTGCTATTAACAGAATGACATGGATTACGTTAATTAACTACGCAATGTCTGCTCTGAGAATATTGCAAAAATTGTTCGAGACTTTTTGAGTCCTCGAAATAAAATATTTTTGTGTGTCATTTTCACGCTCACGCAGATTTTTCCAGCGCTCACGCTCTAGTTTGACGTTTTTAGAACATTATTGCATTATTTTATGTTTGAAATTCGTAAAACCATCCCAAGTTTTACTATTCACTTAAAATATAAACGTAAAATGTGATCAAAAATTTTTCATCTTTCATTTCATGTTGCCAAGCTCGATGAAGCAATAGATCTGAGGTGCTTGAAATTGCGCTCTGAGGATGGATGCCTCAAAGCAAGCCTCGAGAAAGATTAAATCCATCAAGAATGAAGACTGGATGGACAAATTGGTGCAGCCCAAGAATACTAGTTCGTAATCTGGTGGACATACGATTTTCTTCAAATGAGTTTTTGGTTGCTCATGTGGGTACAGAGAAGAAGAAAAATCAAACAATGTACAAGAACTCAAACATCTACCGTTTAAAATTGCTTTAAAAAATTTAACTTCAGTGAAATCAGTATTTCTCTGTTATGTTTCTGCATTTACACACCATAGTGCATACAAAAAACTAAATTGAGACAAGGACTATTTTTACAATCTACTTAGTCGTCCTGTCTGTGAGTATAGAATTACTTTTAAAAAGTGATGGCATGCAAGCCTTGGCCAACTACACCAACTACTGGTATGCATGCTCTGTACAGGTACTACAGGATTGAAGCAACCCATTACAACGCAGAGCAATGTCCTTTGTTCCTTTTAAATAACTCAGAAAAACAGCATTGCACTGCTATTGTTATGCACAAAAAAGCTGTGTGGGAAATTACCACTGTAATTGTTAGTATAGAATTTATATTGGCGGAATAATATCCGGAGAATGTTGTGGTATGCTTTTATCCTCTCAGGGAGAGCCTGTGGAGCTTATTCGGATATCGGAACTTATTTTCACGAGGTTCATTCAGAGAGATGTATTTCTAGTTCTCCAGTTATTCTGCTTCGTCAGCGGGACTCTAACCATACTCATGACTGGTGCAGAGTCTGCACTTCATGGAAAATGATAATTATAAACAACTTGCCGTTATTATAATTTCGCTATATTATGCCTTTCAGAGCTCACACATAATCAACCCGATATTTAACATCGGATTGACGTTGTAACTTAATCATTTGAAGTTAGCCCATGTTTTCTAGCTTCAGCCACTCACACTTTCGATGTTATCAACCGCTTAAAAACTTATTGCTTGCTCTTAGTGACAGCGTGGTCCTACATCGCAATGTCATAATACTACTTGAAAGCAAGTCTTTTCAACTTTTTACGGTTACTTGTGAGTTCAAACATACCCGTGAGTTCATTTCTTGTTTGATTTAAACTCAATATTAACCAGTTGAGTCTACGAATTTTAATTTCATTTCCATATTTTCAAATTTTATTTTCTTGCCAAGCAACTAAATTATTGAAACAATTTTTTAGAAAAGAAGGATTGTGGAGACATATTAAACTTGAATCCTGCTCAACTTTGCCTGGTAATAAGTAATTATTTCTGGAGAAAAATGTACGTAACGATTACATCATTGGAGCTCTTTACTCGTATAATTATCATACTTTTCATAGAAAAGTCTAATTAAAATTCGCATTGTCTCATCTTTTTGAAGTTTTATTTAAGCAGCAAACATTCTTTATTAAAAAAGTTGTGATTTTTAATTGCGTTGCTTTATCGAAATTTTCACTTTTGCTAGGATTAATGTAGTTTCCGAACTACTGTATTCATACAGAGAACTAGGAGTAAGTAGCAAAAGTACCTATATAGTGAGAGGCGGATGGATAGTAGGGGCATTATTTTAGAAGAAGCATTATTATTGGGATTATTTATTTTTGAAGGGTCTCAGCGCCGTTGCGTTCAGGGGCTCCATCCGGTCCCAAACCGCCCAATCGTCCGTATTGCACTTGTTCAGACTACAAGGTTCGCTGCAGTGTGAAGCGGAGTCGTCGGGGTGCGTGCTGTGGTGGAAGCTGATCCTGCTCCATCGGTGGCTGACGTGACGTTCTACTTCTTCCTTGCTTTCCCCTGCCTATACTTTGTGTTTTTTGAATAGAATTTCTTTCATTTTGTTTTGTTGTGCAATCTAGCACCAATTGTCTGATGCGTACTCCGTATTTTAACTGGTTTGACCAGACCTCTAAATAAATAACTTAAAATTAGACTATTGTCTAACTTTAAATTAAAATTACTTGAATACGAGTGAATTCGTCTAATAATGAGGGTCTGAAAAGACTCAACTCGGAATTCTACTCAGTAAATTAAAATTTCCTCTTTCTTTCTAAACTTAAAACTACTACTATTCTTTACTATCTTATGTGGAGTACGCTTCTTTAACTATTTTCAACTATCTTTAAATTTCTAACACGCCTAGCAGTTTCCGATGGAAACACTGAAAGAGCACGTATCTTTTAGGTTTGTATCAAGCATTCGAAAGTTAACTGAAATATCCACATACTGAAATTCTTCTTGCTAAGTCCATCATTACAGAGTAATTGATTCGTTAATTTCAACAGTACAAATACATTCGGGGTTGCTACCAGCTTTGGGACAGCGACGGGCGAACTCTTTCCATTGCAGTCCTCACTGTCAATGGTAGGTTGCTTGCCTACAGTTAGGTCCCTGAACTACATTTGGTATTAATTTTAACATTTACCCAGCATACTGTAAATTTCATAAGAATCTATTATTTAGCGGCAGGAAGAAGTGGGAGCCCAAGGTCGTGCGTCGGCAGTCTTGGAGCACGGATCATCGGTGCCCTTTGCCACTGGTGTTCTGCGTACGCTACTTAAGATTAAGATTGAGCGTGGTTCGGCTGGTGAGAGCTGACATTCCGGCTCTAGACCTCAAGGACCGACGGACTCAAGCGTGGGGGTGCTGAGACTAACCGTTCTCTCCAGTTGTATATATATGTTCTGGCTATCTATGGCCTCAATTGAACTTCGGCTTATTATTCTTGAAGAGACGCCAGGTTTATTGGAGGAACGGCTTGAAACCCTAACTATTTTTTTTTGTTGACGGTCAAGTCATCAAAATTAGATAATTAAATTACTTAAATGTAAAATATTAAATTGCTCCTCGATTTAAAGTAAATAAATATGATTAAATAACCTTCACTTTTTACCCATGAAGTGTCGTGAACTTTGTGGCGTGGAAAATTCGCGACATCAGGGTGAAACACTCTAATTATACGAACAGCCTGAACAAAACGTTTAATTTTTTCAGCTTTCATTGAACTGTACTTTAACATTTCTTACACTAATTGAAGGGTGGACAGCACTAATGTACTACTTGCACTTTTCCCCATGAAAAATATATAGTAGATTAGTAGATCGTGGTCACCTCTGACATGGCTATGTCAGCGAGAGCATGGGACAGCTAAAGTAGACTACTCGATAGTAGTCTTTTTTACTTTTCCTGTAGAACACGAATTTTCGCCATGCTCTGCTGGCTGAATTGAGCAGACCTCTGCCTAGGCGTGTTTCAAACCTGCTCTGTGATTGGTTGCGTGAGGGGGCTAGGTTCCACCCCTTTTTTCGGGCTTATTTGTTTATGTACAAATAAAGTATTTTGCAACTCAATCAATAGTTTGATATAACTTAAATATCTTTGTGTACTTTATGTATTAAGCATAAGAATGCCAGCACCTGTTTCACTTTGAGAATGCAGTTTTAAAAAATATGCTCATTTATATGAGTATGTGCAGAAATAAATTTTCTGTCATGTGTGGGTTGGTTTTCAATGTCCTACTCAATTAAATATTGCATGTTACATCTGTGTAATCCATGATGGTAAATTATTTACAATGATTAATTTTCACTGACAATGTACTTCTATTGTTCACTCATTTTCGTCTGATACCTTTAATTACTGTCCTATTGTCAAAAATTTTACTTATTGTTAGTTGCTATACAGTAATTATACATATTATGTAGGAGTAACAGCTTAGAAGTCCTCGTGACAGAAAGAACACTGATGAGACATTGAAAACAAAGGTATTGGAGATTGTATCTTACATGATTATTCATACATGAGGCTCAACAGAAAACGGTAGCTGATTTTGTTGAGAGCCTAACATGTGTAAAATAGATTATCTTTGCATGTGTAGAAATAATATCTAATGTGAATGTGTGACAAAAAAGGCGAATCACTAATTCGAACTAACTTTGTGTGCATGAACATATGCAATTACGTAACAATAAACATGCATTAGTCGGGAGGTGCTTGTGTACTACATGGCTAATTTCTTCAATGACGACACAGTAACTGATCATGTTGAAAGTGTATGATTAGAAATAAATTATCATTGCATCAAACAAACTCATAAAATGGACATGTACACCAAGAAATTCGAATTACTTGGTAAATGATTATTCTATAATTTTAAAATTTCAAATTTAGATAATGAAACCGAAAATATGAGATCTTCCAATCTGAATTATTGTTAATTATAAAAAGCGTATAGTATAACTGACTTGTCAAAAAATCTCCAGCTTGCATTTTAACTATGACGCTACGTTATTCTCTACTTGTTAAATGTCAAGCTGATATTTGAAATTTGGTTAAATCAATTCAGATAATTTATTTATGACTGCATCTCTTCATAGAACTCTCGGGTACTATTCCAAACGATACTTCTGTGTTTTCATCATCCTCAATAGCATTCAATTTTTCAAGAAGTTTCAAAATGAATAGTACTCATGTTGCAATACATTATTCTAATATTCTGACATGTTGTCAATAGTAGATCTATTCAATGAGTTTCAACTCCCTATCAGTAAAGCTTTCATCATCACTTGATCATCCTTTCATTTCTTTAACAGCAGTGCTCTGTAAGCTACGTGTTGCTTAGAGTAAACAAATTATTGAAAATCCGTTTCTATTTTCTTACACGCATCGTTTGCCTCTTTTACATATGGAGGCAACAAAGCTCTTCACATTACGTTCTGTGACTCTTTAGTTGCAGCATTCCAAGCAGATGCAAGTGGTAATAATAATGTTCGTTGTATGAAGTATATGTTTTTAATACAAGGTTAGATACCTGAAGAGTTAGCGTCAACTATTTCAACCCTAAATGAGCAGTAATACTATTTCTCGGACGAGCAGATATTATCTAGAAGGTTGTAGGAGGAAAGTAAAGTTGGAATAGGTGCCATAACTTGCCCTTGAATGTGAAGATGCTGATCAGGGAAATGTGTATCAAACGCAGGAACTTTATTTATAACATGGCTCTGTTGTAGAGATCATTCTCAAAATTGTGTCCCAACGGAGGTTAAGAAGAATAAATTGCATTACTCGGGGGTTGTATTTGTTTTTCGTAACTGGAGTCTTTTCATTAATGTACCTTATTTCCTTTAAACTTTTATCCCCATCATTCATCAATTGTCAGGTCTTCTGAGCGAGGCTTGGGAGCAGAGGTTTCACGTTGTCTTGTGCAGCAAAGTTATTGCCAAAAAGTAGAGTTACTGCATCCCTACTTACTTTAAAATGAGGGAACTCATTTACAGTAAAATATGGAAGCACTAGCAATTTCACCCAAAGCCTTTCTGACTCATCGCAGGTGAAATGTTCCATGAAGGTTTGCAATTGTTGTCAAGAATTTATGCAGCGGAATTGCACTACCAATTTTAAGGCCGATTATTCTGGCATATCTATTACTCGTACACTTCTCATTAATAATTGAACATTTACTTTCAATATTCTTTTCCACCACCAGATGTTGGAATATGGAGATCATTTTGTATCAAGATTTCACTCGGTGCAACGTACGTATTTCTCCTAGTCAAACGTATTCATGTGTTCGGAAGTGGTTCAGTGTAATAGGTGAGTGTTGCAGGGACGCATATTTCACCCTGCAACTTTTAAGGACATTGATTTACCACATTCTTCTAGTTTTTAGCTGTTTCCCCTGCTTGACTGTTCACCTGACTTAGGAAATCAGAGCAGACTAATAACTTGATGAAATGGTATACTACTGCCAATTCTATTCAAAATTTTTATCTCATGCTTATAAAAACTTGCCATATAAAACATTTTGCTCCTGAAGGCTTGTTTTAAAGACTATTGTCTCTGTTTGGAGCTATTATGTCACCAGACAAAAATTTAAAACTTATGAATGGATATTAAAACTACAAACATGCTTGTTGGCTAGTGTCTACTTCGGGTAAATAAATTGGGACATTGTATCGTGTTAATGCTCGAAGAATTTTTTATTGTGTAAAAATATGTCTGGTGATAGCTTTTTGCTGCATAATTCGTACAATTTAGTTGTTGTTAAATCAGGGTGGAAGTATTTTCGGTCACGTTGCGAGTAGTGCGACTGAAATTTGGGAGAGAGTCAAGGAACGAATTCACTTCTTCGAGTTTGCATTCCAGCGTCTTATTGGGAACTTTTCGACGCCCTCTTTTATCCGAAGAGCAAAATCCCTCATGAGTTTTTGTATTCAAGCAGTAATTTATTCTCCGACTAGAGATCCTAATGTTTTCATGTAAACCAACTAAAAAACATGCTTGTTACCCTGAAAAATATTTTCTTGAATGTTTCACTCTGGTTTGCTTAACTGACGACCGTTTCGGCTCTGATATTTTAATAGTTTGACAGATAAGGGTGCTCTATATCTGCCAGTTAGCAGTAGCCTAGAATTTTTCATGGATTTCTTTTCTTTCAACTTCAGCTAAGGTATTGCCATCTTTATATTTACAAATGCATTTGTGGAAGACAAAAGTTTTTTGACCAATAAATTTTTCTGCGACTGTAAAATATTCTTTACCACTTGCTCGAGCTGCTTTCTTGGAACTTCTCGTGGGTATTTTTACGGGGATGGGATCAGCGAGTTGAGAGTTTTCTTCTGCGATACCCAAGCCTCTACTGGACGAAAGTGGAAGTTCTAATAGAACCGCAGGATTTTTTGCTATAATCTCGGTATCTGTAAAAAAATTGGGTACCTATACATTGGCAAGTCATTAGACAAACGGTAGTTCTTTATGTTTATAGTAAAATCTTACACGTACATCAAATCAAAATCGTAAAAAATAATTAAAACTGTTCAAAATTTACAGGAGTGAAACCTTGTTGTAATTTCACATTTCTACTATCATTATTCTATCAGTCTATAATAATTTTTTATGTGTAGTGCATGAATAAAAATATATACCAGCAAACAATTACATTAATTGCAATAATATAGGTCACATAAGCTCTTCCTCCCTCGGAAGCAGTTCCTCTTAGTTCTGATTTCCATAAATTTCAGTAATATTCATCATTGATTTTGTCATGATCCTGAATCTGGTGAAATGATTAACATACCAGAGCATGGTACTTGTATTCACGACCAAATGATGGTTGAACGTTGTCATTACTCTCACCCGAAAGCAGCAAATTGTTACTACGAAAATAGAATAATTCCAAAGAAATTGAACACCCATAGTTCTTATATCATCGAGCTTATGCAACACTGTTTCATCCCCTTTTTCACTTTGTCTTATTTTCAACTCCTTTCATTTGTCAATACGGAAGACACACTTGCATCCAAGCATTTGATCACCTCCTCGGGAGCAAAACACTTCTTAGAAATCTTAACGTGATTCATCCCAACTACAAAAAAAACGAATGACGTTCCTATATAAGTTCTAAAAAATGCTACGCTTTTAACTTACGATAGCAGTGGAAATGCGGCACCATGTCTTCAGAACTGCATATTTCGTTTTTAGTAGTAATAGAGGAAGGATTGTTAAGCACGGGATCTAAAAAAAATTTAAATACATCTCAAATTATTGGATATTTAAAAAAAAAACGAAGTATTTATGAAATTCTGAGACAAATGCTATTTATGTATGATATGTTCGTATTCTTGGTACATCGTCTAGCATAAAAGGCAGATTCAAATGAAAAACGCATACGCTTGTAAGGTTATCCAAAAATCACCAGCTCAACGCAAGAGCAACTCAGTAACTACCTATTTTAACCAAGGAAGAAGCATAATTAAGGCCCGGCGAAGTTTCCCGACGTAGTATCTAATGTTCACCTCTTCATCGAAGAAAATTATTTACACGTGTGTTAAGAAGTAAGATCTCTGATTTCGGCAGCTTGGAAAAGAAAAACAATCGAAGAGAGTCATGCAGCGATACTGTGAATGAAACTGTTGAAAATGCAAAGGCAATGGTGGAGCCAGACCCAAACACAAGTCTCCGACATTTGTCTCAGCAATTTGGAGTAAGCTATTCTTCGGCTCAGAAGATATTAAAGAATAATTTATTAATACATCGGTACAAAACTCAGATTTGTCAGAAGTTGCAAAAAACAAGCTTTGAGCATTAAGAGGAGCTTTTGTGAGTGGATCATCCAGAAGGTAGCATGATGAAAATCCAAATTTTGTTGGAAGATTGATTATATCAGATGAAGCCTGCTTCAGCTTGAATAGATGTATCGACAAGCAAAGCACTAGGTTTTGGTACAATAAAAATCATATTGAAATCACGGACCTACCACTTAATTTTGATAGGGTCACATTGTGGTGTAGTTTTATGGAGAAAGAGATTATTGACCCCTATTTCGTCGAGGATAACAAGGGTCAAACAGTTACTATCAATGGGCAGCAGTAGAAGGAAATGATATCCGGGAAATATTTCTTATCCGGGCAGTGAGTGACATGAATACAAGGGATCACCATTTTCAGCACGATGGGGTGACGTGCCATACGACTGCTGTAGTTACAGGTATTTTCCGTGAGTCCATGAATATTTATCTCGAGATTTGGCGATATTGAATGACCGCCTCGGTCCCCTGACCAATCCTGATTTTGATTTTTTTTTGTATCTCCTGAAGCAAGAGTTTACCATGAAAAGCCAACAAATCTACACCAAGTCATGGCATCCATTGAGGAAGAAATCCGGTGAATTGGATCAGGTATCACGAACGCTTTAATGAACAGCCTAAATAATCATGCCAATTCTTGAATGCACTCAGGGGACGGCAGATGAAGAATATTATACATATTTAATAAGTTATCGAAATGAAATTATTATTTCCCAGGAAATCATAAATGTTTTGTTTTCTAAAATCCATCCAATATTATGGAAGTTATTGAAGATTTTGTTAAGTCGGATATTTAAAAATCACTCTGTAATTTCTTATTTAAATCAGGTGTCAATCCCATGACTCTGTTCAAAATACTTACCTTCACGTAGTAAAGTAGTAGTTAAGTAATGCTTCTTATCGATTTCCAAACTTCAAAAAATTCAACATGCATAAGCACACGTGTTATCGTAAAATTGACTCACTTTTCACCTGCATTATACACGACTCAAATATGGCAGAAAGCGTCAATAGAAAAATATTCTAAATGTATTTAAGAGTGTTTTTTTCTTAATTTAGCACTCATTGTTACTCTTCCTATTTCATCTTGTTCCTCACTTGTTAGATTTACCGCATCAGAAGTTCTATTCTCGTGGAATAGGCGGCGAGTGAAGGTTTTCGGAAGAATCTCCGAACAAGGCTCGTCAGAACATATCAGGGTGTATCAAAAGTTCTGTTCATATTTAGAATCCAATTTAAGGGCATCATTACATCAATCTAATTTATAAATCACGTATGTGTAGCAATCTAAATCACAAAAGTAATATTTCTTCTTTTAGATTTTTCTAAATTATGATAATAAGTAACTATTGTTGGCTATATGTACACTCCAAGTAAAAGTACATTAAGCATATTTTACTGTATGAATTTCAAAAGGGCAATATAACAATTTCAGGAAGAAAACCTTTCAAAAACACTTGTGGAAATGATGTGTTGAATAAAAATACCTGTAGAAGTTGGTTTCACATTTCAAAAAGGTTGACTCCAGTCTATAGGACGAATCAAGAAAAGGACGCTCCAAAGGACTCAATTCTGAGGAATTGCAGGTCGTCATTGATATGTATATACATGTATATGTACATATGTATACATGTTTATATAAATATATATATATATATATATATATATATATATATATATATATATATATATATATATATATATATATATATATATATATATATATATATATATATATATATATATATATATATATATATATATATATATATATATATATATATATATATATATATATATATATATACTTCAATTTCAATAATTTAAACCCTCAATAAACTTTGGAGCGTTTGCTTTTATTTTGATATCTATTTGAACCTTAAACACGCAATAAATTCTCTTTGCCCCAATATCACTCTTACACCTGTACTCACCTCACTAGTTTGTCATTATCGTATGCAAACTCATCTAATATGATGCTAGATTCAAGTGATGAATTACTAAGACTAATTTTAGTTCATGTATGCCGAGATTCGCGTAAGATGATACTGTATGACTGAAAGATCGAATGTGAAGAAATTGCTCAGAGATGTCGACAATCTAGAATATATCATTCAAAATATTAAACAAACAAAGTGTACAGTAAAGAATACCCATGTACTAATAGGATTTAGGTAAAAACAGAGGTACAAATATTAGGGAACGTAAATGTAAAACATTTTCACGCTCACCATAAAAGGAGAACTCATTTGACGAGCAGCTACTTGTACTGGGAGCGTAGTCAACCAACTTGACTCTTGAGCCTTGTTGAAAATGTTGGTTAATAGGATATTCTTGTGCTCCTTGGTCGTCACTCGTGTCTCTTAAAACAGTTAAGCAAATAATAGAACGTTATCCACCAATCACTACACTGATCAACTTCAAGAGGTGTAATGAGTACTAAGTAGTAAAGTTTTCGAAAGAAGAAATACCACAGTGCGAATGTATTACCTCGCGAGATTCATTTCTCTGATAAATTATTATTAGTTTGGGATAATGAAATTAACCTTTATTAAAAAATGAAACCTTTATTATTACACCAAAAATTATTTTGATAATCTAATAATACTGATATGAAAAGGTCAAGAACCACCTCTCTGCCGTTTATTGATTTATTCTATTAAATACACTTTTTCCAAGTGTAATCTGTTAATTGATGTGTAACTTAATTAATACAATCAAGTATAGCTAACTTTTGTGGTGATATGTAAAAAAATTATAAATCGTTTCCGACTTTTGGTGACAAATACATTTTTATAATCCTTTTGGGTGTTATCAGTCCTTAATCTATTTTGCACACTTTTCCACACAAATTCCAATGGGTAAAATAGTTTCACTGAGCCGAAGCTTGCTAGGCAAGCATGAAGCTGCGTAGTGAATGTACAGAAAAGCCCTTGTCAACCGTTTTACTGGTTGCTTCCCGTATTTTTGTTGAATTAAATCCCACTCTTTTTCTGAATTGTTATCATTGAACATGCAAAAAACATCTGAACGTATGATATACAGCTCTGCTTTTATACTAAACAGATATTTAACTCCTTTATTTTTAAAATTTTAGGGAATACTTAGTTTATTTCTTTGTGTTAGCTGTATTGGTTTTCACACTTTCCCTCGCGTTCGGGAAATGCAACCGCATCTATGAGCATGCGAGAGAAAAAGACTGACGTTTTTCAGTTTGAACACTGAAATACTTATCGAGGTTCCAGCACATGAAATTTTCCATTATAATTCTGGTTCAACTCACCTACGTACCGAGGAGACAGTTATTACATCAAAAAAATAAAACAATTTTAGTCCCATAATACCCGAGCCGTTGGAACTTTGAAAAAAAGAGTTATTGCCGATCCTGGTACCTCTACATACATATTTAGTGCGTTACGTCAAAGAGCACAAGAAGGCCATTGTACCGAATACACATTGAATTTTATCTTAAATTATTTAGTAGTTTCAATCTCACTAACCTTGACGTTGGATTCTTTTGGAATAGTTGTAGTTTCCGCTACTCTCCCTCTTCCTTACCATCACTGGGACGATGTGTTGCCCAGTGTCAACACACAACAACTCGGCGAAATATGTTCCGCTTGCAGCCTGAATTTGAAGGAAAAAATGAATAACACGTAACTAAAAACCCGTTTTAAGTAGAATACATATTATTCAATTATTCTTATAACTGAATACCACGATATACAGTTAGTTAACACTGCATTGAATCCAATTAGTTTTACCAGTGAATCAAAAAATGATATACTGGTTTCAATTCTCAAAAAAACATATAAACACGGAAACTAACTATGTTAGTATTTCATTTCATTTTCTGATCAACGCATCTTAAGATACTAGTGGTGCCGTTTTATTTTCACCAAAAGTTAAGCGAGAACGCATATTACAGAACGCATGCTTGGATTAAAATAGGCAGGTTATAGTCTTTTGTTGACATCTGTTGCTGTTTAGGACTCCATCATTTGAGAAAAATACGAGTTCCATCTTGAAAATGAAGTGAGTTACCAGTATTAAACATGACTAACTCTAGACGAAGTTGGAAGCGCATGAACGAATAAAAATTCACTTGTACACATCAGTAGCACCGATATCACACCCCCTCAGGGGTTTCATATGAAAATTATTCATTGTTTATGAAAATTTTCAAGAACGCACACGCTTACTCCTTACACTTAGGATTCTTCATGTGCCTCATTCGACGAGAAAACAATAAAAGCATACCGACCAATTTTGACCTGCATGTATGTTTGAAAATCACAATTTTGTTCCTGATTTTCAAGCAGCATGTAATTTCTACACAATTGTGATCAATTAGAATAGAATAGAATGAGGCTATAGGAACGAACCTTCTGGTCCATTCTTGGGTCGGATAATTACTTCGATAATTATTCGGTTGTTTTACCCAAGTCCCATGCCGTATTTCTAGCCGCGTCAACCATGTCGGCAGCGGGATTCGAACCCGGGTCTTTCCGCTCACAAGCAGGTTCGCTCACCAGTCGACCAAGCTGGTGATGGTTCGCTCACCAGTCGACCAAGCTGGTGATAGTCGACCAAGCTGGTGATGGTCGACCAAGCTGGTGATAGTCGACCAAGCTGGTGATGGTCGACCAAGCTGGTGATATTATTAAAAAATAAGTTTTGAATTAAAAGAATAAGTTTTGAAAATTGAAAGGAACAAAGTGGGTATGAAAGATTTTTAAGTCCTGAAGGCCTATAAATAGCTGACACCACCTAATAGTATTCCCCTGAGGAAGTTATTGTTCTACATTTATATCAAACTACAAAGATACTCAAGAAAAATAAGAAATATGCTGAGACACAGCCGCTTGATTTTACTATTGTTTTTTATACGTTAATGATTTGCAAATTTTGTCATGAGTTCAACTACTATTTAAGATGTCGGAGGTGATATTTCATGCTCTGGCTTTAGCCCTAGATTAGATGGCTGTTCAATGATAGAAAATTTACTCACAAAGTAGAACTCCCAGTTCAGACAACCAGTTCATTTTCAAGTTACAGCACGAATATTTTACGCGCATTGTTGTTCTCTACTCTTATACAGGCCCAATTTTACACAATTACGCTTCGTTTTCAAAAGCAATGAGGTCTATAATTTTACATAAATTTAGAAAGTCACTGTTTTTATTATCACTGCTAGATTTACTTTTGTGTGGGGATTGTCCTTCGCTGCTACGTTAGCGTCCGAGTTCACAGTGGATCTGAAGTCACTAGCGGTATCCTTTTGAGAATTCAATATGTCACTTTCGCTCACAGTTACTGCAGTGTAGTCACAATAGAAAACACTGGGTGGCTTGTTCACTCTGTATGCGGTAGCTATCGACTCAGCTGGAAATAAGAATATCATGCCAAGAAGTGTAAATAAAATTGCATATTGCGCGTACACCGATTATTTATATTACGTAACAAATTTAGATTAAAACTTTTACATTCATATTGAGCCATATCAAGGATTAATGTAATAGACTGTCGGTATGGGTGTTGTTGATTCAATGGCACTAAAATTTTTACCCATAGGAACAAAGGACATATCAATGGAAGGCATATGAACTCGAGGGTAAGATAATGCATTAAAAAGACAAGTTTTACTATTCAGTCATATTTTTTGTTAACTAGTACACACAGTGTATAATGTACTCTCGATTTCATTCAAGTAGGTTTTGAAGTGGATCTGGCGAATTAAGTAGGTTTTAAATGGTTCTGGGGATATCAATATGTCGTTATTTTAACACAAATACTTTAATGGCCCCTCTCAATAGCACAGTCTGTCACCTGCCTGCTTGCTTCGTCAGTAATTTTCCATCCCAACCCGGTGAACTGAATACCTGATCAGTATATTTCTGCTACAAATTTTTGTTGGTAAGAAATGTTATTCATTTATTGTAGCTGAAACTTATTCTGATGTAATTATAGCACAAATGCAGAGGAGTAAAAGTAAGAAAAGAGACACAAACTGTTCATCTGGAAAGTTTACGAATAAACTCAAGCTTTAATTTAAAAAATACTAAACAGGTAATTTAGGATTCTTAACTATTTAATTCATGTTCGTCTGATGCAGACATTTTTGGAGGCTCGTAAACATAATATACACAGTATCATTAATAATACTTGTCGGATGTAGAAACATTAGAAATATGAACAATTATTGCTCATATTTCTATGACTCATAAAAAACTGAACATTTCCTAATTCCTGTTTTGAAAATTGCGAACTTGGTTAGAAGACAATCGAAACACCGACGGTCTAATAAAATAGTATGGGAAAGATAAATATTTAAACAAATGAGGATCCGAAAGCATTATCGGGCCAACATTAATGATCTCTCTTTAACCCAAATTTCGGCAAAATATGCATTAAGAGAATGCAATTATAATTTTAGATGAAAGTTTTGGTCATCCAAAATTTATACCCGTTTATTTCATTTTTCTTGCGCCTATCAGGTCGTTAGTTGCCAGGTCACCAACAACCCTGCAGGAATTCAAGCCACATGTGTGTGTCTTATAATATTATGGTTTCCGACTAAGTGGAACGAGGACTAGCTGGAAGCTTTCGCTGACTCGGTCGTATGATGTTCGATCAGGGTCAGGACCTTATCACGTGGAGATAACATTTCGCTCGTCTCCGCTTGGCCTGTCAGGTTCTCCGTAATTCTTCATTCCTTAATTCTCCTCAATTGTCATCACCAGTCAATCAGCTACGTCGTTCCACTTGGCTTAGCTTATCTGTATTGTTCAACTAGTTTACTGTATCATCTTTATAATAAACGATTGGAAACGTTCCAGCTCGTTCTTCCCTGCGATAGCTGCGAGGCGGATCCTAGCATCTCGGTCCGGTGGTACGCTTCTAGGCACGAACCACCTCAGGTAGATATTTACGATTTATAGAATCCCACTGGAAAGAAGCACCCCGACACGCCAGCATTAGCTTGGAACTCTCGATTGAAACTTCTCATCACAAGCTTAGTATTTAACGGATTTATTGGCACGTCCTGCTTTCTTATCTATTCTATTACGTCTCTTATTACTCACTACTCCAAGCACTTCCAAAGCCATAGCTTCTTGTTTACTGCTATCTCTAACTTACTTATGTTGAAATTAACCTTCATTTTTGTTGTTTATCGCTTGATATATGCTCTACTTCGCCTCACTGGGACTGCCGACACTGTTCCCTCAGCCTCACTCTCTGACACCTGTTTCACAAATCCAAAAACTGTTATTAAGTATCAGACGTTTATTCGTGTAGGATGTTTGAAGATTCAAAACTTTGTTAGTTATTTTTATTGATCATAAATATTTGCAAAACAGTTACATTGCCTATGATAATTATGCAAGCAGGAAGGACACAAATAGTGCTGAAAGATGGAGAATCCTGGAGGTATATTTTAGCCGCTACGTCGCCAATAGTGAACTTCGCTTCATAACTCGCTAATTTTATGAATGTTCCACGAACATTTTTTGATAACATTTTAAAAAATAAATATTTTGTGAAACATTTATGCAATCTGAAAATACTTTTTAACAATTTTCTATATTATCAGCGTCATGACTCCCTTTTCTCCCTTTTTTCAGATTCGAAAGATGTTTGACTTCATCCTTCATTTACTGCTAAAGTCCTCGCATATTAGGGAAAGAAAATTTTATTAAAAATTGGATTACCTTATCCTAAAATCTAGACAAAATATTTTAAACTTGAACTCATTTAGCTTACCAAATTAAAGCGTGTGTTGCAATTGAAATTTTAGAATGCTGATCTCTCCACGATACCAATTACGACTCCAGCTAAAAAGTTTCAGTTGTTAAGTTCTTCGAAGCTAGAAGTTTTTTCTTAACTCGCAGTGCTCAGTCATGTATTCCAGCAAAAAATATTAAGGAGTCTGAAAAGGGAAATTGGTAATTTTCTCCTCAGAATAAGCTCACGTATGAACGATTGTCCTTCCGGTCTCTAGTAAATATATGATTGTACACCAACTTCACACAGTATGCTCAAGATTCCTGTTTCAAAAGTCCAACATATTCACAGTGCACATGAACTGTTTCCCAGAAGAATTGAACATCATTCGTATATACGATTCTTAATGCACAAGGAATCTACTTGATCTGATGTCATTTTGCTTACTTGCACGCACGTCAGCAGCGTTCCTCAACAGCGCTAGATAGTCGCCCGCAGCGGCACAGCTTTTTGTTTGGTTTAAATGCTGCGGTTGTTGTCACACGACTGCTTATTTCGTTGTTGTTTTTGCTGCTGTGGTTGTTCGCTGCGTTAACAGCAATATCCGGACACTCAGGACACAAGCTTAAAGCCGGATGAGGACGAGTTATAGACCGGAAACCACAAATCGCCGCCCCCGATACTGGAGGGAAGGTCTTACATGCAGGAGGGACTTCCTTGGTGCAGCCTCACTCTGATCAAACTTTGAACATTTCAATGGTGACCCCATCTGGAGGTAAGAATCAATACTCTTCTAAACAACAACCTACTAAACTTGTCCCTGTTGGTACTCAGACTGGAGATGAACTTATCTCTCCAACATCGCCAAATGTCACTGTAACCCAATTGGTCGAGTTGTTGGCAAGAACACTCACAGCTGTCACTCGTCAAGATCAGGATCTGAATCTAAAAGATCTAATAATTGAAATTGCCAGAGATACTTTCAAGTCTCAAGTGCTGAACATTTCTGCCAATAATGAAAGACCGTTGATAGCACAACCTCAATATAATGATTGTTCTGACCCTTCTAATATAATGACCACTCTTGACTTGCCAACAACTCAAGTGACACCTTCCCACATCTTAGGGAGGCCAAACCCAAGGAAAAGACACAAGACTAATGCCCAAACTTCATCCACAGCTTCAAATAATAAATCCCTACATACCTCTGAAAAACATTTTTGCACAAAAAACAGGTAATAGACTGTGAACTGCATGCAATACATGAATCCCTGTCATGGATCTTGGAGAATTCTGCCCCCTCTGATAAATACGTCATATCCACAGATTCATTGAGCTCCCTATATTTGATTCGCAGCACAAAACCTAAATACTACATTCCTCTGGTTTACAATATACAGAACAAGTTGATTAACATTATTTCCTCTCATTGTATTAGGCTGCAGTTTATTCCAGGGCATAGAGGTGTGTTGGGTAATGAGGCTGCAGACAGCACTGCTAAAGCAGCGCATTTACTGCGATACCGCACACTGACGCCCTACTCTAAGGAGGAAACTGTAAGTCTTGCATGTAAAGCATTTAGAACACGGGACTCAACATGGCTACAGAAAGTAAGGGTAACCGGGAAGGTGCGCCACCTCGTGCAAATTAGAGACACTTCTTGTAGTTGGCCCTGAGCCTCCCATAGGAACCGTCGTGTAGAAACTGCCTTGGCTAGACTACGGGTTGGTCATACAGGTTTTAGGTCCCACTTGCTCCGTGTTAATCAGACTAATGATCCCAATTGCTCATGTGGTAGAGTAGAAACCATAGAACATGTGCTTTTTAATTGTTTAAACTATTTTGATGAACGTGCCAACCTAACTAACACTCTAACCTCTATAGATTGGCTCACAAATAGAAACAGAAATTAAGACCAAGTAGACTAATGTGACTAACCTAATTAGTGACATTAGACTACCTAATAGAGTAGAGTCTTAGAACAGAGACGGGAAACACTCCCTTAGGCAGCTCTGATATAAGTTACTGTAAAGAGTTGCCACCTGTAAGAGGGGATGTTTCCTTAGTCTCTGACAACTCCTAATTTCACTCCTTCCAAGATATGCCCTCAAGAGTTGTTTTGTTAAGATCTTTTTGGTCATATAAGATACTTTTGCCTCTTGGCCTTAAGATGCTCCAGGCTGCGCCACCCAGGCTGAACCTTCAGTACAGATATAACAACTCGTGCGTGGCACTGGGTCGGGCATGCTTTAGCAACTAACAGTAGACCTTAAAAGTAATATACAAAAAATAGGAGAAAAATAAATTGAGAAATGAAATATTGTTTATATTGAAAGATTTATAGGACATGGAAAAGCAAAACCCTTGCTATCCTTTGCTAAATGTTTGAACTTCTCTCTTTTTTGCAGGTTGGAACAAAGGAAACATCGTAAACAAGGGAAAAATCAACCTACCTTCAGACCTGGGGCTACATGGGCTAGTTTTCGAAGCCCCAAATAAACACGATAAAGAAGAAGAAGAGATACTGGAGGGAGGTATGGCATGCTTGCTGCTCTGTGACTTGACCGAGCGACTACGCAAACGAAAAATACTGTACATATACTGTGAGGAGAAAAATAATACAACACGTTGATTAAATCACCAGATTGCACATTTATAGACCACGTACAATTACGAAAATTGGACTATACATAAACAATAGTATAAAAAAATTAATAATATATCTAAAACTCGCAAATATTTAATAGAAAAAATATATAGGAACATGTATAATAAATACGTTAACAAAAGTTTACAACACATTTCAAGATACACATACATTAATACTTCGTTGCATAGGCCTTATATTTATTTATGGCTTCGAGACAGCTATAGTAGTTCACTACTGGCCTTTTAAAATTTTGCGTAATCTTATTCTATTCTTCAATGCAAATTTCTCTGAGTTCAGTGATGTTATTGGGACCTCTCTTCTGAATCTTCAATTTCAATTCCCTCCACAAGTTTTCGATCGGATTCATGTCTGTAGATTGACTTGGCCATTCTAAAATGCTTATCTTTTTCATCCTCGACCATTCCTTGGTTTCGTTTGCAGTATGCTTTGGATCCCTGTTTTGTTGAAATTTCCATCCACGTTTCAATTCTAACAAATGAGCTGAAGGTAGGAGTTGCTCTTCCAATATTTCACGATATTTCCTGCCATTCATGGCTCCTTCAATGATGTGAAGTTTACCTACCCCTGATGAGCTGAAGCATCCCCACACCATGATTGAGCCACCTCCAAACTTAACAGTGGGTATATGGTTTATACTCTTTGTTTTGTTGCCTTCAAACATGGTTTGTGCTGTTTCTCCCAAATAGTTCGATTTTGGTTTCATCGGACCGCAGTAATGAGTTCTAAAACACTGCTGACTTGTCCAAATGGTCTTTGACATACTTTAACTTGTCCTTGACGTGTTGTTTTTGGAGAAGCGGTGTCCTACGGGGGTGCAGGAGAAAAGACCTTCACGGCGTAGTGCCCTGCTGATCGTGTATTTGCTGGCTTCGAATCCAGATGCTTTGAGATCATCCTTCAATTCTTCACGAGTAGTTTAAGGCCTCTACACTACTGCTCGGACCAACGGTCGTTAATCTTTCGTGGACGGCCAGTTTGAGGCTTGCGGAGAGTCGTATTGCGGCATTTCCACTTATGTATTATGGTTCCAACTGAGGCTATAGAAACACACAGTTGTGCACTTATCTTCCGATATCCTAAACCTTCATTATGGAGCTCTGCAATACGTTGGCAAAGATCTTGGCTGAATTCTATATTCTTACCCATGCCCACAACTTTTCAGAACGAGAGCTGCTGTACCAATGACGCGTTATTGGAGATGAATGCTGACGAAAGTTCGGTTGTCAAATAGTAGAATGTATTAGAACATTCTGGAATAATCCTACAATAATTTTCATATATAATATCGAGAAAAAAAGTCATGTATTGTAAACTTTTGTTCACGTATTTATTATACATGTTTCTATATATTTTTTCTAATGAATATTTGTGGGTTTTAGAAATATTATTAACTATTTTATACCATTGTTATTAAAAAGTTAAATTTTCGTAATTGTACGTGGTCTATGAATGTGCAATCTGACGATTTAATCAACGTCTTGTATTATTTTGCCCTCCTCCACTGTATACATATAAATATATATGTATGTATATATATATAGATATATATATATATATATATATATATATATATATATATATATATATATATATATATATATATATATATATATATATATATATATATATATTTATATATATTTATATATATTTATATATATATATATATATATATTTATATATATTTATATATATATGTATGTATGTGTGTGAATGTAATTCAAATGATCTAACGTGAGCATAAAAAACTGCACTCACACAGAAATATTCAATATTCTTTTGATAATTATCAAAAAATTCAGTCTATGTTTTTATTTTGTACGTAAATGGACATACTCTACCTCTTACTTAACCGTCATATACCTAGAGGGCCACTGCGTACGAGGACTGGCTTGTCTGAATCCATCATATCATAATTTACTAGATCATACCTTGTTCTGTTTGTTATACTTCACATATTACAGAGCTTCACTTGACAAGCCCGCTGTTTTCCCACGCTATTTTATTATTGAAACATCTTTCAAGAGAACAGAGTGACAATCTAGACTGCAGTATCTGAACTCTAAATCCTGGTTCCTCACTGAACGAGCCCCAAGCACAGGAGGGAGGTAGCCTCCGTCGCTCCGTGACATCAGCGATGCTGAGCGAGAGCTCTTAGCTAAGCAAAGTACCCTCGTAACCTTTAGAACTCCTCCTAAAATCACATCGCGTGTAGCTAAGCTCGTCTTATTTTTAGAGCCCAAGTCCCTTTGTTAACATAGAGGCTGGTAATGCTTCTAAGTTTAATCCAATTTTCTTAATAGCTGTACGAGAGCATAGTTGAAATCTTCGAACGCACCTAAATAAAAAGAAGTATATGTGCTATGAAGCAGTTGAAAGAGAGTGTGCAGACAAGGTATGACCTCAAATGACACCTCATGAGCAGTAGATTAAATGAATATGAAGAGATTCATAATGAATATGAAGTACTTACGAAAGAAAGGAAGCTCGCATTTTTTGTCTGCAAAATCTTGGGTGATATTCTATTGAATGAATGAGAGTTGAAGGAATATTCAGCGATTGAGACATTGTACTATGCTCACAATACGAAAGTAGGATCTCGGTGTAGTAATACAATCAGCACAAGGCCTTATGATCGAGAGAAGATCCAAACAGTATGAGACGATTCTTGAATCTCAAAATAGTTCTAGGTACTATTACCCGTATGGCTGCAACCAGAACAAATTGTAACCTTTGAATCATTTTGTAATCAAAGTATCCAACTGTTATGGTTGCACATCTTTTGATGAAAGTAGAGTCCTACTACTGGTATGACGCCGTATAAAGGTTTTATTAATCTATTATGAAAATCTACCAGTAGTAGACTTCAACAGCGTGTGCTCCTATCTTATCCGTTTATCGAGCATTTGATCATTGTTTCGTCATACGTCATACGACTAGTATGATGCCGTATAAAGGTTTTATTAATCTATTATGAAAATCTACCAGTAGTAGACTTCAACAGCGTGTGCTCCTATCTTATCCGTTTATCGAGCATTTGATCATATATTCGAAATTTTCACTTTCGATAGGAGTAATGTAGCTTCCGAATTACTGTAATCATACAGGGAACTAGAATAAGTAAAGAAAGAACCTATATAGGGAATGTCGGGTGATTGAAAGAGGGGCATTAATATTGAAGAGGCATTAGTATTGGGATCATTTTATTTGTAAAGGGTCTCAGCGCCGTCGTGTTCTGAAGTTCCATCCGGTCCCAAACTGCCCAATTGTGTATTGCACTTGTTCAGACTACAAGTTTCGCTGCAGTTTGAAGCAGAGTCGTCGGGTGGCGTACTGTGGTGGAAGTTGTTCCTGCTCCATCGTCGATAGCCGTGACGTTCTACTTCTTCCTTGCTTTCCCCTGCCCATATTTTGTGTTTTTTTGAATAGAATTTCTTTCATTTTGTTTTGTTGTGCAATCTAGCACCAATTGTCTGATGCGTACTCCATATTTTAACTGGTCTATCCAGACCTTTAAATAAATACCTTAAAATTAGACTGTTGTCTAACTTTAAAATTAAAACTACTTAAATACGAGTGAATTCGTCTAATAATGAGGGTCTGAAAAGACTCTCAACTCAGAATTCTACTCTTTAAATTAAAATTTCCTCTTCCTTCCTAAACTTTAACTACTACTATTCTTTACTTCTTAATGTGGAGTACGCTTCTTTAACTATTTTCAACTATCTTTAAATTCTAACACGCCTAGCAGTTTCCGATGGAAACACTGAAAGAGCACGTATCTTTTAGGTTTGTATCAGGCATTTGAAAGTTAACTGAAATATCACCATACTGAAATTCTTCTTGCCAAGTCCATCATTACAGAGTAATTGATTCGTTAATTTCAACAGTACAAATACATTCAGGGTTGCTACCAGCTATGGGACAGCGACGGGCGAACTCTTTCCAGCCAAGTCCTCGCTGTCAATGGTAGGTTGCTTGCCTACAGTTAGGTCCCTGAACTACATTTGGTATTAATTTTAACATTTACCCGGCATACTGTAAACTTCATAAGAATCTATTATTTAGCGGCAGGAAGAAGTGGGAGCCCAAGGTCGTGCGTCGGCAGTCTTGGAGCACGGATCATCGGTGCCCTTTGCCACTGGTGTTCTGCAGACGCTACCTAAGATTCAGATTTAGCGCGGTTCGGCTGGTGAGAGCTGACATTTCGGCTCTAGACCCCAAGGACCGACGGACTCGAGCATGGGGGTGCTGAGACTAACCGTTCTCTCCAGTTGTATATTTATGTTATGGCTCTCTATGACCTCAATTAAACTTCTCCTTATTATTCTTGAAGAGACGCCAGCTTTATTGGAGGAACGGCTTGAAACCCTAACTATTTCTTTTTTGTTGACGGTCAAGTCATCAAAATTAGATAATTAAATTAATTAAATGTAAATAATTGAATTGCTCCTAGACTTAAAGTAAATAAACAAGATTAAATAACCTTCACTTTTTACCCACGAAGTGTCGTGAACTTTGTGGCGTGCAAAATTCGCGACAAAAGTATGATCAAATTCTCGATAAATGGATAAAATAGGAGCACAGGCTCCTATTATATAGTGTGTGTGTGTGTGTGTGTGTGTGTG
>VCRD01004477.1:0-28583 GCA_006783055.1 Trinorchestia longiramus
GACCCCCCGACCCCCTCCCCACACCCCACACAATTCTATGACGTCAAAATTGAATTTAACCCTACTCTTCTTTACTGTACTGTGGTGATAGCCGAGACCGAACTGCTGGGCACTAAGCCTCAAGGCTAGTGGTTGGCTATGATCTTTTAAAGACGAGGGTTACAATTTGAAGTCGCAACTACGATTAAATTTTTCACTTTAAAATACTAGTTTCAAATGACGTGAAATACGTATAAAACTTAACTCTAAAATATTACTATAATACATCATATTTTTGTATCCACTCCAAAATCATTCTAAATTAATTACGATATTTCTGAGGCACTACAGTACCTCGATTAACGACCACAATCCGTTCCTGAAAGATGGTCGTTCACTGAAACGTTCGTTAAGCGAATCAATTTTTCCCATAAGAAAAATTGAAATTGAAATAATTGGTTCTCATCCACAGTTGATTCGCTACTATCAATAACATATAACCTTTAGGTAAGTTTTTTTAAATGAGAAATGCAGTGTAATACAGTAGAGAAAGTGTTAAATAAAATAAAAACATTAAAGAAATTATTTCAATATTAGAAAACTTATCTTTTTGACTGCGATATGATGGCATAAGTAAATGGTTTTGAGAGGAGGAAGGGATGGAGTTACTGATTTGAGGAAGAATCCCCTCCATGAAAACATCTGGTATTGCTACTACGGGGGTATTATTATTGTTACTTCGGGGCAATTTGTTCTTAATAATATTGTTCCTTTTAAAAATTCGTGGATTGTCTGAATGGTAGAACAACAGCAGTTTAATCTTAAAATCTCCAATTGCGTTGCCACACAGCAGAAGAGTTAGTCTATCTTTCATAGGCTTGTGCCCTGGCAGTGCTTCCTTTTCCTTTATAATAAAGGTTCTTTTTAGCGTTTTTTTTAAAACAGACCTGTTTCGTCTGCATTGAACACATATTCCGGTGCATATCCTTCTTCTTGAATTAAATCACTAAACTCTTTCACAAATTTCTCAGCCCTTCCTTGTCTGAACTAGCTGCTTCCTCATACCTTACTACGCTGTGTATCCCAGTTCTATGCTTAAAATTTTCAAACGAACCTAGTCTGGCTTTAAAACTAAAATCAGTCTCAGAACTTATACCAGAAGTTTTCTTTAATAAATCATTCTAAATCTGTAGCACCTTCTCACAAATTAAAGCCTCACTGATGCTAGCACCTTTTAACTGTTTCTCATTTATATACACAAGAAGCAACTTATCTACTTCTTCAATTACCTGAGGCCTTTGATTAGTTAAAGTGCTCACTCCTTTAGCAATACTAGCTCCTTTAATTTGTTCCTCAATCTTTAAAATGATCGAGATTGTTGACTTCGACATGTTGTATTCCGCCACGAGATCAGATACACACACTCTATTTTCATTGATAGAAATAGTTTCTATCTTCATCTCAATTCTTCGCCTTTGCATCACACAACTATTCTTGCTTTTAACTTTCTTTGGAGACATATTTGAGGGCTATAATATGCAAATAAAGCCCTAAAATAACACAAAAACACAGATGCAACACGATAAAAACAGACAACTTCCAACCATAACAACGTCTCGAGTGCGACTGAGGTAGGAATGTCGCGCGGGTTGTCTTGCTGTTCGTTAACCGAAAATTTGTTCGTTATCTGGGACAAATTCTCAGCGAAATTGTTGATCGTTAACCGAATTGTCCGTTATGCAAGGCGTTCGTTAACCGAGGTACTACTGTATATCTGGAGTTGTTAATGAGCAACTTTTTCTATGTATACTATTCCAATTACGCTTCTTTGAGAGGTTACACGATTGTTTTTCCTTGAACTTTGAACCTAAGCACTACTTAGTTTGTAAATATTGCGTCAGTTGTTTATCAAGGACCGCAAAAAGACAGGAAAATGCAATGAATAATTGCATTTTAGTTTAAACTACATACTGATATGTAGCAACGTACCACCCTTTTTAATGAAAAAATGATTGGGCAATTTTAATTCAAACTTCCCGAGCTACGTCAATGTTTGTAAGCTGAATTAACGTGAGATCCAAACTTTACAAGCCTACTTTTCCGATGCTAAAGAATGTCATGCCCTTAAGGTACCCTGATGACCGACCTTAGCATTCCTCTCCAGTGTTCAGGTACTCTATCAAAGACCTCCGTAGAGCGCTCAAAGAAAATCTCAATCAGCTCGCTACTGTTGACAGACCTTTGGAGGCAGCGAACTGAGCAGTTTTTTCTCCCAGAAACCATCACTCAGTATCGACTCCCCACCCGATGAAAGGCAGTCGGTGCTCGGCTGAACCAACTGATGGAAACATGCAATACGTCCACTTACGAGAGGAATCCTACATATTTCCAGGAAGCACTATGACCCCATGCCACATGTAGAACAATTTTTTGCCGACGGGATCAAAGAAATTTCATTCGTAATAAATCTTTATTATGAAAATACAAAGTCAGTTCACGACGGGAATTGCCCACTCAAAGTAAAATATTTTACCGTCCTATACATACAGTAGAAATCAAGAGCGTTGGGATTTGCACGAGGCGTTCAGTTGCTATAGAATACGTATGCATAGAGAGCTGTTAAATAAAAGTATTCCATAATTCTAAGTAATACCCTTCGAATACATGCACCAAAATAACTAGTTCACATTTGCCAATAATTCAGATGCAAAACATAAGATAAGCAGAAAACATCACTAATGTATTAGCAACACATACAACTGCCCTGCAGCTTCATTTCACTGTGTCCACTCAGTTAAATCTTTCTTGTAGTCCAAAACAACGTACTGAAGATTGCAATAACGTTTACCACATGAATATAAAAAAGGAATAAAAATCCATAAACAAAAACTAATAGATTTAGCCATGACTTAAAACATTGTTCGAGTCGAACAAAAAACAATTAACATTGTAGAAGAGCTCTCAGAAAGTAATGTCGTTTTTCCACAAATGATGTAATAATGAATATTAACTGCTTTCTGTTTATAATTTTTCAAGAACGAAATGATCGGTTTAAGTGACCACGTTGCAATAGCTCGCATCGGACACTATAATTCAAGTCGTACTAAACTCGCAGTAGGGATTGTAATAGCAGAAGTTATAGTATTAAAGTTAGGATGGCCTCTAATTATATTTTATATTATTTGCATTTTGAGTTTTATAGTTAACATTTATTAGCCCCTGCAAGAATTACCAGCACAATGTTGCTAGTCAGGAGACAGTAGCAGTTAATGTCGCCTTGTACTATTTTGAAGCATACGCTCATGTGGAGCCAAAAATTCCATTTCCCAAATACAGAATGTTGAAATATTCCTGGAAGTGAACGTAACGCATTAAATTCATGTAACAAATGTTAAAACTCATATAGTTAACACGGTGGATACTAAATTTCACAACGTTCTCATCCTGATGTAGATAATTACCGAAAACAACAATGAATGAAACCACTAGATAGAAGAGATGCTACACTGGAATACTTACAACAGTGCCCGGATATCTAACTGGCTTTCCGGTGATTAGTTGACTCATATTTCATAGTGTTGAATAAATGCAATTACTTTTCAGCGATTTATAAAAAGAAAGGGTAGTTTCGAATACCATTTCTTTTTATAAATCGCTAGTGACGCCTCTGCTTCTCGTCCCACCAGACTAAGGCAATTATAAGTCTTTGGATAACTTCAAAACAAGAAGCATGGAATCAACCCATGATTTAGACACCTCCATTGTCACACGCATTGGTAGGGCAGGTCTCCAATTTTAACGCAATAGCATTAGACCAAATAGAAACAAAATTAAATAAAATAGTGGGATTGAAACTATATTGAAATTTTAAGCATATACGGCGCTCCATCATTCTTATTTAGTGATGACGTGTGGTAATTCAGAGCATATATGTACATATAGTTCGGCCGGAAAGTATTTTAACAGTGGTAAGAAACACCTCAACGAGACAAAGTGTTGAAAATTGAAGTAGATATAAAATTAGAAGGCACTTGTGTTCGAAATGAAGTGTATGGAATACCGGCCTCTGCTATGAGACAAAGACAACAACAGGTGAGGCCTGTCTAGTTACAAAACTAAACCAACTAATGCTTCCTGCAACAAGCGTTGCTCATTTAGCAGCGAGTTGCTGGTTTTAACGGTAAGGAGAATAATTCTCCACGATACACTGACAAGGACGCGCACTATCAGTATTCGGCCTTGAATCATCAGAGGAGCATCACAACTAAATACTGAAGCAAAAATGCTATCAATTCTCTGAAGCATTACAATTTCAAAAATCACCTAGGAGCTTCAAGGGTAGAAGCAATCAGTACTCCAAATACACAAACACTTGACACATAAATCACCAATAAAACGCAAATGCTAACTACGAAACTAGCAGCTTTGTTAGGAGTTGAAATAAAACTATAGCTGCAATACGGGTAGTTCAAAGAGCGATATTTCTTCAATTTCTCAGAACGATCAAAAGGCACCTACCTGGTGGTCGCGCACATACAAGATCAATTTCAAAAAGAAGAATAAAAACTAAATAAAAATTTGAGAGGGCCAAAGAGAAATCCAATTGGGGTCAAGATCAATCGCCAGTTTGTCAGATGTCATCCCCGTTAGTCAGGTTCCTCAACGGAAGCCCGTCTAACATGGTTGAACCTGGGTCAGTATGGCCCTGCACTTCACAGGGATACGCAAGCCCTTCTCCAACTCCACGGGGTGGTCGGAGAGGGCGTCAGTAGACAAAAGATCAAGCCACAGAAACAACTATCAACCAATCTAAAGCGCCGAAATGATGGACAGCTCAGGGTGCACCACAGAGCGCACGCTACGACATGGCAGATACAGCGTTAGCAGTGCCTACAGTAGTAGTATTACAAGTTGGAGGAGTAATACTACTCCTCTAAGCGCAGCTTGCAGCGGAAGGGCTATATTCCACAGTTAGCAAAACAAGACCCACGATCTGGCTCCACAACCGATCAGATAACTTTGTCCGTTGAAATTGAAGACGAATAAGCCAAAAACACGACGTATTGTGTTATCATTGAATGATGGATCTTTTCGTACTGACACTGAGATAGATCGTGTTACTTAATCAAGCCAAAAGTCAAAGATCACATCAATTCACAAACACTAACGATTTCTTAAATTACGAGAGAAAATCATAAAAATATACACTAATTTAATCCAGAGGAGTTGAATGTTATAAATAAACATAAATAGAATCACAACATGATCCGAAACGTACAAGACAAATAAGTAGAAATAAATCTTAAATCACGAGCCTTAGCACCTTAACCTAAGAATCTATTTAACCTTAGATATCAATATCACACTCGAAGGCAAAGCCACATTTGTTCGAAAACATCTCCGAATGAGCCTCGACTGCACTTACACACCAGAGCTTGAGGAACTCCAATAGGCAAAGCTACATAAGCACAAACGCTGCCAGTTCCCCATGAGCTTAAAATTTCACCTGATAGCATTAACGTTCACCCAAAAATTATTTGAAAAGTTCAAGGAAAGGAATAACATAGCAACAACCGCACATTAACAGCTGTACACACGAGGTTACTTCTGAGAGAGCGACCAAATTCCTTAAGATTGTCAGTATAACATATACAGGGGAAGTTTAGATTTCCCCTAGAAAAATACCTGCAGAAATCAATAAACCTATCTTAAATAATAATTAGAAATAGGAATGAAAATCTATGCAACAAATATAATTGTGAACTTAGGACAACACGGTGGACGTTATCACAGTGTATAGAGGTAACAATATTAAGGCATTAATCTGTATTGAGAATAGGAACCAGCACCTCAATTATTTCGTAAGATGACTTGATCTATCTGTTTCCACCGTACACTAAGTCAACTTTGCCGCAATACGAGTAGCAATAGTCACTTAAGTAATATCAAGAGTTTCCGACGTAAAAAATATACCATAGCGAGACAAGTTCGACCATCTGTGGAAGGGCCAAATTCTTTCAGAACAAAGGCCAGACATACTCACGAACCCTTAAATTGACGAGAGCATCATTATCGGCTGAGACTAATACCGCAGTTTTTAGATCCAGCTCGCTCTCTTACACCACATTACAGAAGTTGGTGAGGCATACGCTCAAGAAAGAAGAAGTGAAATTGCACTAAATATGGGGCTGCTACCGAATAGCAAGCCCGTACATAGTTGCGAGGTGAGGAGAGTGGGATGAAGCTGTTGCCAATAAGAGAGGTAAGTCATTCAAATCAAGTCCGAGAGCAGAGGGCAAGTCAGCCAGGCGCCCAGGGTTGATGCCCACATTAGTACGACTACTCCGTCCCGAGCTATCGAATTCACCTCGATGGTCAAAGTGCACGGTTGTCCCACCGAGTAAATAGTTTGCCAAGATCAGGGACTGTCGATACACCTCACCAAGCTTATCCTCTAAGCACTGCAGCACAGTGTGGGACTGGGCACCGAGTAGCACGAGCTGCAGCAGCGAGTCCGTGATGCTCGCTATGAGCGGTGACATCCCCACCGCTATTCCGTCACTGTCACTCGTCACCACACGCACGCTCCAGTCATCGAGGTCAGCAAGGATGGCCACTCGGTTGGCTTTCAGCTGTGAGTATCGCATGTCGATCTCTAGGTGGTGCCTTAAAGATCTCAAGAGTTCGCTCTTGGCAGTTTCAGAAGCACCCCTCACAGTCTCTTGAAGTCCGGTGTAGCAGACGCCAGGCCCAGTTCGTCGGTCTGTGGTGCCAGAAGCTAAGGGATTCTTAACGGACAGTCCACTGAACAGTCTTGTAGGACTCGTACCAAACAAAGACGATGCAAAGGACAATGTGGCGTGTCCTGATGGCGCCCCTCTGTTGGCGTTCACCTCGCGCTCCAGTGAAGACGAGGAGGATGACTGACACACTGTCATGAGACCGTCAGACGGGCGGCCATAAGATGAGCTGAGGATGTCGCTAGAGCGCATCGAGCCTTCCGGTACAGTGTGGGGAGATGAGGCCGTCGTGCTGCAATATGGTGCCCATTATTCACAATAAAAGAAAGAATGAACAGGATCTTGGAATCCAGGTATGAATAATTAAAGTCTGTGATGGCTAAACGCAGGAATTTCAAGATTTGGATCTAAAAAATTAAAATCTCGTGGCTAGATCTCTAACAGTCCTAGAAGTTGTGATAATACAAAGAATGCTTAATAATATGAAACATGGTAAAAAAACAATACAAAAATAAATATTTAACAAAGGTAACAATAATTCAGCACAATTATTATACCTTTCAAAAACACAAATACAATAGAGACTCAAGGAACTGTTCCTATACACTCAGAGAGTGATGGAAGTGATACAATTACACCAAGTACTCACAGAGGGCAGTTCGAACAGCAATCAGGAGTCAAGGCAATATTCGTGAGCTGACAAAGCAACTGCTTTCTTTGTCTATCGCATAATTATTTAAAAAGGTTCTGAATATTGCCGACCACTTTGGTGCAATAGTTGTCTCTGATGACTGCTGCAAAGCATAAATTGTGACCCTAAAAATAATACCTGGACACTGGTTGATGCGAAATCGATGAGCAAGAGAACAAATTGAGACTGAAGCTACATAATCACGAGACTTTCACCTTACGAGTGTTTATATACAGGCGAACAATGGTATGTGTGCTTGATAGCTTCCCATAATGGTAGGAGTGCATGATAATTAACCTCAATCTCAGGCGTGCATGGTAGTTTACCGCAATGGTATGCATGCATGATAGTTCACCTAAATGGTATGCATGCATGCATGATAGTTCACCTAAATGGTATGCATGCATGCATGATAGTTCACCTAAATGGTATGCATGCATGCATGATAGTTCACCTAAATGGTATGCATGCATGATAGTTCACCTCAATGGTATGGGTGCATGACACATTAGTTCACTTCAATAATATGCATGCATGATAGTTCACCTCAATGATAGGAGTAAATGATAATTAACCGCAATTGGAAGAGTGCATGAAAGTTCATCGCAATCGTAGAAGTGCATGCGAGTCATGGAGTTCACCTGCTAGTGTGACTGGTCATGGAGTTGAAGTGTTCCAAGTCAGTGTTGATGACGCCCTGGAGCAAGAAAACGGGGGAGTAACGGTCCAGCACTCCCCCCATCACGCTCTCTGCCACCCCCAGCACGGGTCCCTCTTGCAGAACTGTCACTCTGGGCAAACACAATACTTGTCAGACAATATATGTATTTTAAAAATCACTACAACAAAAATACGTGCACAAATAATACATTATTTTACTAATGAAGCACCAAGTTATCAAGGCACCATATAAGATAATACAATGTTTTTCAGGAATATTGTCTATTGAGCAGCTAGATCCAATTGGACAATATCAAAATCGATGAAATTTTTTCTAAATTTTGTGTCCTAACTTAATATGGGCTACAATTTTTATAGCAAAGCAAACGGAGCTTTCTGGTACTATTTTTAAGACATGGGGTTGCTTCATATAATAACAATACTCACAGCGGTTCTGAAAGGAAAGTGCAATCAAAATTTAAATCACTGTGCTGAGTGCCCTCCGTTCTCGCCAAGGAAGAGGTTGAAGCAGCGGCAAAAGCAGAGGTAGGATCGTCTCGCTCCAAGCCAGTAGGCTCGGAGTTAGACTGACTTCGTGATAAAAACGGCGTTGCTGTCTGTTCGCTCAATGCAATACAATTTTCTGAAACAGTCTTTCTTTTGGTGTCTGATGTTGATGAATAATGCGATGAAGCTAATGTAGTCTCAACCTCACAAGAAACTGTTGAATGTGCAGTTACAGGAGGCACAGAGAAAGTCAGAGTAGGTGTGTCTGAAGTAACGTGCAATAAAGGCCCAAGGCTACAAATGGAAGTTAAAGCTGAAGAGCATGCCACGTCACCAGCACGTGTGTTTATATTAATGGTATTTACAGAACACAAACTAGTTACAGGTGCTGTAACACATGATGGAACAACTTTAGTGTATGCAGACGCCGCATCCAGCACTGTGGTAACAGGATGACTAGCTGCAGAAGTTAAAGCGCTGTGCCTTTTGACAGTTGGATCGCTGCTTGTTCGTTTGTGTCCCAGGACTAAGTCACGTCGGAAGCGTCGCTCGCTGCCACTTCTGTACACGCCCGTAAAATTCTTGCGAGTCAATTCATCCAAACACAACGCTCTCGCTACGTTCCGTGATTCTTTTAGCTCGAAAAAATCTGGATGAGGAGAACAAGAACGACGGAGTTTATTTGAAGAACTAGCAGTAGATGGGGAAGTTCTGTCCAAGCACTCGTCCTCTCCTACGATGAAGATGACTTTCTTTCCATCTTCAGGTTCGGACCGGATCATTTCACCACAAAATCGAACTTCCCCGCTAAAGGCCTTTGAGCTTACCTTCGTACCACTAGTGTCCATCTTCACTACTTCTTGGGTTTCACTAGAAGGCAGATCTTCATGAAGGAGGTTACTTTTAACATCTGGTACGCAGTCCACTGAACCTACTTCGGACGTTCCAAGTGCTTTATGTAGATTACCTGCTAATCTTTCCGGAGTTACCCTACACAATTTTCTGACTTTTGCGGCAATCACATCAGGCTGAAGCTCTGCAGGCCCAAATACTTCACGATGACAATCCAGAGTCGTTAGGTCAGGATAAAGGGTAGAGGTGTCTGATGAACTACCTGAGAGTTTGGACGTATGACTCACTTCCAAATCAACAGCAATCTCATCACTTTTTTGACGGTTTCCGGTAAGCTCAAATTTAGAACTGCCAGCAGGACAAGCTAAGTTGAAAGATGTTTTCGACTTTCGGAAACTTACAGGAGAACGAGCGCTAATATTGGACGAAGAACCAAGATCTAGATTTTCTAATTCACAAGGCCCACTATACGATGAAGTTCTAAAATTAGAACCATGAACAAACTGAACTCGAGAGCCTGCTTGTGAGTCTTTGCTGGGACATATTTGCCAACCGATGGTAAGTTGCGTAGAATCAATGTGTTTGTTGCCGCCCGAACATGTAACTGAAGGTGCATTCTCACATGGATGGATCGCTTCTCTCAATGCTGTGAGATCACCAAGATGTCTCTCATCAATATCTCGGGAAGTAGACTCAGGTTGTGAGCGGACGAATGAATTGGGTTGAACTTGCTGGGTAACCGGACCCACAATGTCGGTTATTGAAAATACAGGGTGTGGTGCTTCAGCTGACGGTAATTCAGAGAGAGTTTCTAGCGCAGTACCAGCACAACTTTGAATGGATGGACGCTTGCGGTGCAGGGTCGAACTTGGAAACATCGTTATAGATGAATTACTTTCACCTGACAGCCGTTTACTGTTGCTGTCACCAGAAGACCGCCTACCGTTGCTGTCACTAGAAGACCGCCTACCGTTGCTGTCACCAGACGACCGTCTGTCACTATCACGTGACGAGCGCCTGCAACTGCCATTGGATAACGAACGCTGGAGTGTTGCTTCCGAAGAATTCCTGGACAAACCGTTAATGCCATTCAGTGCTGACTTGGATTCAGACGCGGCTTCATCTTTACAAGAGTTACCAGTGTGTTCGTGACCAGCTGGAGTCTTGCGAACACTGGCATCACAGTGGTCAGGATTCCAGGAGTCGTCTAGAAGAAGAGCTTCACTTTCATCTTCTCGAAATAAGTCCAAGAAGTGTTCAGGAAAAACATTTCGTTCTTCAACCTACGGAAAGAAATTAATTCAAGTTAAACACACGGGCGCTAATAAAAAATTACTCCCAGAAGAAATAATCCTGAAGTAATAGGGAAGTACAGATATTGGACAATAATATGGGAAAACCTCGTGAAAAGCATGCGTGAAAAGAAATGTTTTTTCTAGTGAAATGTGTAGATGACGCCGGTGTTTTTGTGTACTAACGCCACCAATACAACGCCATAAACACGCTGCGCAGGTCAGACGTTGTCGAAGCACTGTTCTATGAAGTTGTAATTCCATCATGTCAGAACTAACAGACTTCGAACGTGGTAAAATTGTTGGAGCGCGCGGTGGGTGCTTCCATAAGCGAGGAAGCAGAGGCGTTTAGCACTCCAAACAGTTCTGTACAGCAAATATATTCCATATATTTAAACGTGGAAAAGCACCATCCGCTAAATCAGAGCGCTAACAAAAGTGTGTTGAGTCATCGTGACAGACGATCATTAAGGTGGATTTTAACGAAAAAGAACACAGCTGCTAAAGTTACTGCTGAAATGAATGTCGAGCTCACAAACCATGACAGTACCAAAACAGTAAGAAGGAAACTCCATAAACAGACTATTTCTGGCCGAACTGTAATTCAAAAACTTCATCAGTGATGATGATGCCCGTAACAAGGGAAAGTGGTGTTTAGGTCATAAAGTCTGGACTATAGAGCAGTGGAAGACTATAATATGGTCGGACGAGTCTTCATTTACATTATTTCCCACTTCAGGTCAAGTTTACATCTGGCGAACGCTATCCCAAGCCTATAATACAGACTGCTTGTCGCCAAAAGTGAAACATGGCGGAGGTTCTGAAATGCTTTGAACAGCCATATCGTGTTTTTCTGTGGGCCCCATGATAACTCTGCAAGGGCATATTCCTGCCAAGAGTTATGAAAACATTTTGGCCGATGAAGTCCATCCCATGGTACAAACTTTGTTCTCCAATGGTGATGATGTCTTCTAAGACGACAAAGCCCTTATTCACACAGCTCACATCGTCCAGGACTGATTTTCTAAGCACGACAGTGATTTATCACATCTTCCTTGGCCACCACAGTAACCAGACCTCAATATTATTAAACTTTAGTGGTGTACATTGGTGTACATTGGAGAGTAAAGTGCGTGATCGCTATCTACTGTCATCATCGTTATCTGAACTTGCCACAGTTTTGCAGGAAGAATGGTACAGTAAATCCTCGTTATACGGTAATTCTTTAATCGGTAAATCCGCAGTTACGGTGACTATTTTCATGTCTGTAGGGGCGACTTTCGACACGCTGGAACACATATATTATTACATGTCATAATGGGTGCGGTATACGGTAATTTCGATTTGTGGTAAGGTTTTCAGGAACGCATATTACCAGCATTCCCTTGGCAAACATACAAGAACTATATGTATTTCTCGATTCCGAGAAGACTGTCACCTGTTTTGAATGCCAACGGTTTTCCTATACTATATTCGGCAAGGAAACATTTTTTCAGGTGTTTTCATATTTTTGTATATTGAACAATTATACTTTATTTTATAGGTCTTTCCTACCCTCAAAACACTTAGTCCCACACTCACCAAGACCATTTACACAGACGTCTGATAAAGTTACGGCATCGAACAATTTAGGCAAAGTGTCTCAAGTTCACTGCTTAGATTCGAGTACAGGAGGTGACAGCACAAGCTCTTATGTTACAAGATAGAATAGAATAAGGTAATACAAACAAGCCGTTTGGCCTATTTCTTGGTTACTACCCAAGTCCCATGCCATGATAATGGGTGTTTACCAGGTAAAAGGTTATTTATTTGAACTGCACAACAATCAATAACGAAAACTCCTGAAGCCCTTGCCAAGAAAGAATTAGATCAAGGCTAAACTTCAGGGACCTCGCCTTTAAACTTACATGCAAACCACAATATTCAAAACCATAGGAAATAAATATATAATTCTGGCGGATATCAAGAGATGAAGTGCGAGGAAGAGCAGCAGTGCGCACCCTACCTGCTGACACCTGATGAAGTAAGAGAGGAGGCTTAGGCAGTGCTGCAGCAGTGAGGCTGAAGAACCGAGCAACACGGTGCGACTGCACTGAGGGGGAGATCCCAGGCAGCCCTGCAGCTCCAGAAGCTGTGTCAACACACCGCTCTCGTTCTCCTGGTGAACCATAACAGTTACACTCGCTAGCAATGGGTAACATTTCTGTTTAAAATGTTAGCTGTCAAGCTAAAATACAATAACTTTAATAGCTTACACATACAGTTAGAGATGGACTATAAATTAAGAGATTGAAAAAATGAGGTAACCAAAACTTAGGACAATAGAATTTTCAGGTGTGATGGTTTGTTCCCTGAAACACCAGACGTTGAGGCATTCCTCAGAGCCAGCGGTCGCGGGCTTGTGGCTCAACGTCAAAGCAGCGTTTTTCGTCTGACGAGTCATGTTCTGCTACCAGCACGCTGCTCTTGAGAAAAGGGACCAAACGACGCCATAGGAATCTCTTGTTCCACAACTCCCTCCCACAAATAAACACAATCCTCTGAATAGGGAACACATGTCCGAATATACTCTTATCACGATCGTCACATTATATATATATATATATATATATATATATTGCAAAAAAAGAAAAAGCCGAATAACAGAAGAATGAAATGAACATAAGCATACAGACTGCACGTTTTTAAATATCAGTCCCATGAACTTAATAGGAAGCTGAAAAGAGTAACATCGCTACCTGAGGTTGCTGGAAGGGAGGACAGGAGGGAGGAGCATCCCCTTGACGTGCATCACAGCCACAGCTGCCACCTCCTGCTGCTGCGGTGCCCACATATCCAACTGAAATATTGTAAGAAAAACAAATGTTTCAAACTTTTAAACTTCAGTTAAACCTCGTGAGTTACGAGGATAGTTTTTTTTGCAACCTCAGAGAGGCTATATAAAAAAGATAAATTTACTTGACTTGACTTAATTTCCAAAAGTACTGCAGGGTATTACGTATTTCTCTTCATAATCGCCAAAACGGTTGAGGCATTTATCATATCGTGAAACAAGCTTTTCGATGCCTTCTTCAGAGAAGTTAGCCGCCAGTGAGAAAATGTGACTCGAGGGGCACAACGGGCCCGGACCCAGCGGACTCATAGCTCCCGGTATCAGAGGTCTCGTACGATTGTGTAAAAAGCAAACCTTAAAATGTCTAGAAATTCTTTAGAAAGTCACTGATTGTGAAACTTGTGTATACCAACTAATAAACACCCTGGACGAGGCCTACAGTAGCGACAGACTTGCACCCTTGTTCAAATCCATGGACGTCGGTTCGTCCTTTTTTAAATTTTCTATACCATTCGCGTACACTACCCTCCCTCATGAAGTCGTCATCGTACACTTTGCTCATTCTGTGATGGATTTCAGCAGCACTTCATCCTTCAGCTTGCAGAAAACAGATTACACTTTGGACCTCACATTTGGCGGGAGCATCAATCGTAACGCCCCTGTTCAATTGCCAGTATCTCGGCTACGACTGATGCATTGGAGCCGACAACAATAGAGGTTGTGGTCAATGAGCTGGGCAATCACACGACGCGCAAATCTGGATCCCACGTACTTCGTACTTAAAAACATAATCGGATAGTGAAAGAACATCCCTCGTATATTCAAAGCTACAGAAAAGTAACAATAACTGAAGTTACTTACTTTCTTATTCCCTTCAATTATGACACCAGAACAAAATTTAGAGTTGAGAGGAGAGTTAAAATGCGCTCAAACAGATAAATAATGGTAACTTTGATTTCGCATTCAGCTGTGTACTGATGATGAACTGCGTAAACAACCTATGCGTTGTCACACTTGCTCGGCGGCATTGCCCTTACCGGCTCATCATCTGATGTTCATCTGCGTAATAACATATTCAGCTAAGTGAGATAGGTTACTACACAAACGCTCCTCCAAGGTAGTCTACGTATTATGGTGAGCACAATGGAACGACGTGGAAACAACAGATCTGAACCTGTCATTCTTTAACAAAACTGGTTTTGAGCACAGGGACGAAAGCAGTAACTTTTCATTACCATTAGAAAGCAATAAACTTGCACACCTGATTTTGCCAGCCACAGAGGTCATGCACTGAGTTGCACATCCGTAACTGTAACACTGGTGACTCAGTGTTGTGAGGCAAAGCAAGACGGAAAATTATAGTAGAAAAGAATCACAGAGAGCTACTACTCGTTTTGGCCCCTCTTTCAATCAAGCACGGAATTTAAAACGAAAACAGGTCAAGCGATCAATCGAACTAAACTCTCAAAAGAAGCTTATAAACTTGTGCACAGTTCAGAATATACTCAGAAACTTGAAAATGTTCTGCTGAACACACATAAATTACAGCAATGAATATTATAGTGAAGTACCTAAACTTGGATAATGGAAGAGCTATAGTGATCTCTAGTGTCACTATTCAGTCCATGCCTCAAACATCTATCTTTTATCTTCGAAAAATATTAAATCTATTTCTTTCGTCTTACTAGGTGCTGGCGTCCGAGGGACTAAATGACCACCAATGAACCCAACAGGAGAAATGGCAAATAAAAGCAGGATGAATTTAATAACTTGTATTCAGTATTTTTTAGGTTGTTGGTTCTTCTTTGTTGCTCTTCTCCACGTCTTGACGTAGAGTACTGGCGCACCATCTTGTCGGTGAAAAACCAGAACGTACGGAGTTGTAGGGCGTGGAGAATTCTTGAGAATGCGTCGAGAGTACAGCTATGCAACCTCTGTGGTTGCGTACATCCTGCCCATAACAGGATGTGGTTACTTCTTTGTTCGCTCTGCTGTTAGGATGCGAGTAGAATTCTTCAGGCGAGAGACCTCGGTGGAGGCTGGTTAAATGTGTTGATTTTGGGAGCGTTCGGTATAGAATGACTCACCTGGCCCAGACAGCGGCCTCATATAGTCGTTTGACTGGGCTCGACCGCCTCAGCCGATCCACACATTGGTCGACGCAGAGCGCCCGCACGCTTTATGGTAAAGCTACGAGACATAGCCCCATGTATCCTGTACTGAAATTTTCTGTTTGCTGATTAGCTACTTTTGAGGTGGCGGCTAACCATATGCTATTGCTACCAGTTAACTTGTGTTAGCTGGGCGACTCATCACAAATCATTGACGGAGGACTACCTTCAAAAGAACACGCAAGTACGTAACTCCGTCCCGTACACGCACAGGACGGCAAGATGCCAGCCAGTGCATCTCTCACTAGATCACACTGTGCAACGCGCAGGGAGAACTATAATACGAGATCTGTCAAAAACGTATCAGAGCTTGAATTTTCCAGAGCACAGTAGTGACGCTAAGGTGGCGCCACTGGGAACAGTGGAAGACAGCTGAATCAAATGCTTGAAAATTTCTCTCCGCATTCCAGTGCCAGTCGTTGCCTGCTGATCACTGAGTGATGCGCTGTTATATATGTTCATCGGATTTTGATTTCTCTCGAGATGACTGAACGAGTTGAGTAAAGGTACTGCATCAGATTTTGTCAAAAGCTTAGTGATTCTCACAGCGAAACAATTTGTAAGATTCAGCAGGTGTTTGGAGATGATGCTCTGGAGTAACACAAATTAAGGAGTGGTTCAACCGATTCAAAAGTGACCGCACATCGGTGAAGAATGACCAGCGTTCTGAGAAGCCACAAACGGATCGGAATTCAGCTGCTGACAGTGAAAATTCTTATCATGGAAGTTCATTGATTCGCCGTGCGAGAAGTTGCCGAAAAATTTAGGATCAGTAAAGATTTCGCACGTGCAGTTCTGCGTGATGATTTGGACAAGCCCACAGTGACTGTGAAATTTGTGCTCATATTCATGCTTTCTTGGCGAAACATGGAATTTCAGTCGTTCGCACAGTAATTTCCCTACTATCCAGACATGGCTCTTTGAACGACTTGTTTTTTTCCAGAATTGAAGACGCCATTAAAAGGATCCAGTTTTGAGAGTAGGGAAGAGATAATGCAAAACACGACGGCAGAGTTTAAAACCTTTCCAAACGAAGCTTTCCAGAAGTGATTTCGGTAGTGGAAGGCACGGTAGGCTAAGTGCATGGAGGCGCACGGGGCCTACTTTGAAGAGGATTTGAGTCCCAATCCCGTCATGTAAGTAATATATTTTTCACCGCCAAAGTCAGGTACATTTCAGACAGACCTTGTATATTTCCGTCGGTATGAAAAATGGAAAGTAAAGCCAATTATAATTTGAGGAGATAATAATAGCAATTTACCTCCCCTCACAACGTGAATTCAACGTAAAATCACAAGTTAAGCAATAACTGGCTCTGCGAGAAAGATGGAAGACACACCTGGAGAGACCGAGGCTGCAGTGTCCTGCTGGAGGGCGACGCTGGTCACCCAACCCAGGTGGTAAGTCAACACCGCCGTCAGCAGGCGACTCATGAAGCTGCACACAAGAGAGGCCAATACAGACTTCGTGTCCCAACTAGTCGCTTAAGTGAAGGAATATCTGCAATCTAAATGCGCACTGGAAGTGAACCTGTTTTCTCACATAACTGCAATTTTTCAAGAATTGAGTTATTTAGTAAATATGGCGATTGTGTTTAAAAGAAATTTTTTAAAATTAGTTAACACGTTTCTAGGAATTGCCTAGCCGCTGCAAATCTTTACTTTGCACAAACAGTCACTAGAAGGTTCTGAAAAAATGTACAGAACCTAACCTAAGTGACCGACCGGTGGGCCACTTTGCAGGAAATGTGTTAAGGGCATTAGCTAATCAAACATTGCAAACGATCCTCCCTCTAAGTTTACACCACTAGTTTAAAATGTGTGCGCTAAGCAGCTAAAGGTTCATGAGCACTACGTACACACGGCACAAGCTAGTGTCGTTACTTTAACGTCCATATTAAAGCTAGAGAAACTCCAATCTCTTACAAGTGAAATTTATTTACGAACGATTTCTCTGACTAAATGCGTGAACAGGAAACGCTCTACTTTTATTAAGACACAAAACATTCTCACACTTCGGAATTAGTTTATTTTCATTCATTCTACAGAAAAATATGAGATTGAACATGACGTCAGTCAAGCAGTTGAGACAACAAGAAAACATTTGCCACAGCATTGCAGTACAACACAAGAGTATAGCACAGCAGAGCACAATACAGTACAACAAAACACTGCAGTTCAGCATAGTACAGTACAGCAGTTCAGAAAGATGCCCCACAACAGCACAGTACAACGCAGCAACATAGTAGCAGTAAATCACAAGTTGGTATGCTTTAGCGTTGTACTCGTGTAGTAGCAACTCACAAATTGGTTTGCTTAGTGTCGTGCTCTCGTAGCAGGAGACCAAGGGAATTGACCAGAGCCTCGCCAACTGCTCGTTTTCGTGATACCTCCTGGCGGTGAACAGCAACTCTGGCCGCTGAAGCGGAGGTAACCTGAGGAGCACAGGCCTGACGCCCTCCGTCACAGCTAGCCGGCAGATGGTACGACTCAGGCGAGGAAAGGAGCTGCAGCCACACAGGCGAGATCAGTCTTGGTCCGTAGAGCAGGTCAAACACCTCCTGAGAGCCCAACACAAACTCGTTAAACGCAAGAATCCTAATGCAGTACTCGCACTACTTTTTTCTATCGTCAAAATGAATTCCGCTCGCTTGTTGTGAAGAACGTTTGTTCACCACTACTTGGTATGTCGCGGCACAAAACAAGCATCCGATTGTTACACTAGACGCTCCAACTGATATGTAACAATATTACAGAATAGGTGCGCTTACACGAATTGTCATGTTGCTTTCAATGTTAATTTGATTTAAAAAACCTCCAAGGACCTTTGGGCAGATGTCAAGTGTGTGTTTGTCAACACGCCTGCTGGATTTCATGCTTGATGAACACATCCATGAACAGCCTAGTATAACGAGAACTGCCTCATGGGTATGTTACTCATTCAAAATGAGCCAGAGAAAAATACGACTCAATATCCTTCACAAGACATTCAAAAATTTACAAAAAATCTACAGTTGACATTAGGTAAAACAAACTAGTTGTAGTAGCGAAGGTCTAATTGGGAGCCAGATCATATCATACTGGTAGCAGTTACTATCTGGTCCAAAGGAATTGTTTGAACTTAGTGCATCAGAAATTAGAAGGGCTAACATCTTCTCCAAGATTTAGTATCAAACAGTAATCTATAACAGCCAACATGACCACCATTAAGCGATGCAAAATACAAAAAAGCAACATCCTTTGCAACAAATGAGACTACATAGGTTAAAGGACCACCTGGCGGGACAGGAGAGAACGCACCCTCTGGAATGCGGAAACCGCGGCGTAGGACCGCGACACAAAGCTGGAAGTGTTGTGATATGCGAGATCCAGTGCTGCCTGCAGTCTGTTAATACAGCCCTCCAGCACAGACGAGTGCAGTACCACCCACCGTTCCAGCGCCTCTCGCTCCCTGTTAACGTCACGTTACTCTCAGCATGATACACTCTGCACTGTCAACGAATAACGTCTTCTACTTCTATTCATACTCCAATATAGAATAGAATAAAATATGGCAACAGGAACGAGCCGTTTGGTCCATTCTTGAGTGGCTACCCAAGTCTCATACAGTCTTACGTAAAGGCATCGATGAAGCATATGAACCTCAATCACACAGATCTTTCAGTCACGCGCACGCAGCTCAACCACATACAGGCATTTCAGTCACACACGCGCACCGCAATCATATACAGGTCCCAGGAATTAAGAAGGATGTGGAATCAATGCTTTATAAAACTGGGGCGTTCATTATCCAATATTTGTCTAAATGATTTTTGAATGTCTTCAGTGTCAGCAAAAACGATATTTTGTAGTTATAGTATTAAGAAAGTTTCATAGCGCTTCAGTGGCTCAAACTATATCGCGCCGAAGGTTTCACTATTCAAATAACAGTCCATCTGTTACGTCATCTTAACAATAATATATCACTTTTATCACTTTTTATAAGATTTTTCGTTCATCAACTGTTGCCACAAATAGGAGTGATCTCAAATGTAACGTATAAGTCTCAATGTTAAACGGTATTCCTCTTTAATTTTAAGCCTTTCATCATTTAGAAAAGAGGAGGTAGCCGAGCACTCAATCCATCGATCTCACGAAAGACGGCCAAATGTCACGTCACGTTTATAAGCGGAGCGCACCAAAGCCCTTGGGGCTCCAGCTGCCCACCCATTTACATACAACCTAGCGCTTTACCCAGGCTGAAACCCTATCATGCATCGAAACGGCGAGCTCAGACATATTGCAGTTGTGTCATTCACACAGTTTTGTATGGTTTAATAATACAAAAAGGTATACAAAAAATTCGAACACAAAGTGTTATTTTCGGGTAGCTGGTTCCAGGTTTTGGTAATTTTAACTGGAAAGTTTGGAGCCCAAGATGTCGTGAAGTTTCTCATCATTAGTCATGACCGTTATTTCTGGTTCGCATGTTACATTCTCAGGCGAAAAAGCCGTTTAGGTATTTAGTATACTCGATGATTTGTCTTCGCAATCTTCTTTGTTAATAGGGAAATGAGCTGAAGCTGCTGAAGACACCCTTTCGTAGCTGAGATTGCGGAGTTCAGGAATCATCGTCGTTGCTTTCCGCTAAATTTTCTTCATTTGGTTAATGTCTCTTCGCATCATAGGAGACCACAATTGCACTGCATATTCCACACGTAGCCGCACCAACGCTTTATAGAGCGGTAAGATTATGTTCTTTGACTTGTATTCAAGGTTCCTTGCAATGAAACTAAGAGTCCCGCTTGCATTTCAACACTTTATCCAATTGTTTGTTATGCTTGAGATTTTCAGTGATAATGATACAAAGATCTCTTTATTGCTTGTACTGCTTCAATAGGTGTGTCATTCATCGTGTGCTGGACATGCCGGTTATGAACATTACCCGGGACTTTGGTAGCAACCTAGGAATGGGCCAAGTGACTCGTTCCCATTGCCTTATTCTTTTCTAGTAAGATCCCTCGCAGTAAAGTGAATACGATTGATCGGTCATCTCTCGGTGGACTTTAATTATATGGTAAAATATTTAGAGGTCCTAACCACAGCCACTCGTCGTAACTCAAAATAAGCAACCATTTAAATTTCAATAGCTTACGTGACAATTCGACCCAAATTTAAGGAACCAGAATTGAAGCTCATTACTTAATCCCACGTACTACATGAGTAATGCTGCCGTATTTTTCAGTGAGAAGGAGACCCAAAAACTCGGTTCGTTAAATGCCTCAAGTCAGCAAGCATGCCCAGCAACTCTCACGTAAAATATTCGGTGAGTGGAGCCAACGTTCTGCATTGCACGTGTACGAGTTTTTCATAAACTTTATAGTTTTGGAATGAACCTAGTCGGATAGCCGTAGTGCTAAAAAATACGACTAGAGAAATTACGAGAGGCATACACCAGCTTGGTCGACTGATCACCAGCTTGGTCGACTGATCACCAGCTTGGTCGACTGATCACCAGCTTGGTCGACTATCACCAGCTTGGTCGACTGATCACCAGCTTGGTCGACTATCACCAGCTTGGTCGACTATCACCAGCTTGGTCGATTGGTGAGCGAGTCTGCTTGCAAGCGGAAAGACCCGGGTTCGAATCCCGCTGCCGACATGGTTGACGCGGCTAGAATTACGGCATGGGACTTGGGTAAAACAACCGAATAATTATCGAAGTAATTATCCGACCCAAGAATGGGCCAGAAGGTTCGTTCCTATAGCCTCATTCTATTCTATTCTATACATCAAATACGAATACAGTTTTCCCCTTCTGAAGGTCATCATGACAGTACAAACAAACTTGATAACATATGAAAATTATCATAGAATATAAATGCAACTTAATTTTAAATTCTTGCAACAGAAAGTGGAAAACCTCGAGCTAAAAAAAAACAGGTAGCACTAGAGCTGGGGAATGTAGCCACTGTCTCGTTCGTGTACCACAGAGCGTGGATTCTTGCCTGTTCTCCTGGCCGTTAGCCTCAGCAGACAGCACAACAGCGAGGCCGATCCTGGTGTGTGAGGCAGCCGCTGCAGTTGCTGCGCTGCCCGTGTCCGCTGCCACCCCCACGCCGCTCTGCGCTGGTGTGTCACTGGACTGCTTCGGCGAGTCTTTGCACTTGAAGCTTGAGCTCTTCGTAGTTAAAGAGCCTGTAAAATGTATAAATGCTCAAGCCTTATCTAAGTAAGAATAAGGAATAAAAAATAACGTCCTTATACTCGCGTTTTCATGCTCAAAGATCAGTGATAGCTAAAATTTAAAAGTGTGAAGACAAAAAACTCTAGAACAATCAAAATTTATGACGATAAGTAAGCACATCTACCTTCAAAAAAATATTCCAGGCAAAATATAAAGTAACAAACGTTTCTACACTTGAGAATAGCTCTGTGTCAAATCGCAGGCCTTGCATCTGACTGTGATAGTAATAATTATTTTGAAGACATTCGGTTGCGTTTACCATCTCAATTGATGTATACATCTACCATTCGAATGTCAGATGTAAACTATGAATATGAGTTACGCTCAGCAATGGTGCGTTAGTACCAGTCACTACTTAGAGTGTGTACACCTACCATCTGAATGCCTCATGTAAACCAAGAGCTACAATCTGCAATGGTCCGTCAGCACCAGTAACTCTTGAGAGTGTTCACCTGAGTCGCCGTCACGAGGCTGGGGCGAGAAGGAGGCAGCGCTAGGGCCCGTGAGGCAGTCGAGGGAGGTGTCGACAGTACGGCGCAGAAACCGCTTTTGCAGGTTGCTAAGACTGCCACTGCTGCTGTTCAGCGAACCTAGCCACGAAATGACGACAGTAAATATATGTTGAACCGTTGACAAGTTTGAAATATAAATCTTCCTCCCTTTAGTAGAAAAGCAGGCAAAATAATGGATGTTTCTAAAAGTAGACCTCTACCTTCACTAGTCGCTCTTCATTGTCAATAAATCACATTGCCTGGGCGATGGGAGACGGTGACTTTGGAGAAATCGGCATAGTATTTCATCGTTGTTTTAAGGAATAAGCAGCACTAACACGAAGCGTTTGCGATCACACTTCTTCTATATCAAAGTTTATTTGAATTGCAGGTCCGTCTCAGATATGACTACTCCGTTCAAGTTTGGCTGTTATTTCTGCATCGCAATTTTGACCAGATTAATCAAGTTCAAAGTATTAGAATTGTAGCAGCCAAATAATAGAATAAGGTAAAATTGAGGAGAAAAAACAAATACCTAAATCCAACACAATCGACCGTGTAATTGTTAGTGAAAACAACTGCAAACTTGTTTTGGTTACAGAGAACTATAGCTCATAATGATTGAAAAACAATTTGTGAGCGCTTCTATATCACAGCTTCAAAAGTGAGGAACAGTGTAGAACGTCACGCACCTTTGGAAGACACGGAGCCAACAGGCGTGACGGGCAGGGAGAGCAGCCCCATGAACGAGCCCCCGTGACTGGAAAACCAAGAGGCTGGGCCCCCAAAACCAGAGTCATCTTCGCTGGGCGTGGTGCTGGTGCGGCGCAACACAGCGGCCGACTCCGGGAACATTCCTGCAGCAGTCGAGCCCAAAACGCTGCAGCCGCCCACAGAAGACCTCATGTCACTGACAGTGGTGCTCGTACGACGGAGACCAGCACCCTCAGCGCGCATGTTGCTGCGCTTGTCGCTAGACGGCAGCCGACGGTCTGTATTGCCGCCGAGATAGAAGGACACACTGCTGGCAGACGGGTCTTCTGCACCAGATATGCGTCTGCCCAGAACATCCAAAGAGCTGCCCATCGAGCTGATTCCAGCGTCACTGCCAAATAAAGAAAAGGATTAATTGAAATTTATTTGAATACACATAAACTATGTTAGCTAGGCACAAAGATTTTGGAAATTCTACTTTTAGATTTTATCGAATAAATCAACCTTCAGCTTTCATCGAGTCTTCTGCATACACTTGGAAATTTCTATTGTAGTTCGATATCCGCCTCTCTCAAACTTAGCTCAGTTGATGACAGTAGTTCAAATCATTTCCCTCATCTGTTCCATGGTCTTCCCTACCAGCGTCCATTCATTTAGCCCACACATCAAGAGAAGACTCTTCTCTCTAAAACATGAATTTATACATCGGCATTAACGAACCGAATTCTAGGAACGAAGAAAAAAGTCTTTTGCTTATATACGATGCTGATGACGACAGTCAGGTAACTCGGTCCTCAACACAAGGGCGTTTGATTAAACTGATTCCACTCTGAAAATCCTTTCGTCACTCATGGCCAAGTTTCGTTCCTTGACTAAAGGTCATCCAAAACCCCCTTGCGATGTGTAAGGCTATGCTCAAAATCGTAATGTCCGTACTTCTTGTTACTTGTTCGTGTGAGCAGCAATTGATATATAGAAATAGGATCCCGTCCTCCTATCAGACGTGCGTCTGGATTGGAGCCTACAGGCCCCATCGAACCTCACGGCACAGAGTGAAGACAAGAAGCCATTTCGCTGGCTGACCCATCTTGATATTATAATCTTAATCAAGAACCTTAACTCGTCTCATTAGTAGATTCCCCTACATCTGAAGTGGAGTGCCCCTTCAACCTTTATATTATATTTTGTTGATTGGTACACCACGGGTTTTCGAAAATTAATTATTTAGTTTTTTGTGTATAATTTTGTATGTATTAAATAGGAATATAAACTTTTGAGATTGTCATTTTCCTATGGTCGGATAAAAGGCGATGATCCCTTTTGGCAATGACACCGGGAGTTCAATTACTTTACGTTCAATGTACAGATCTTTAAGCGAACAATAATGACAAGGGGTGAAGCCTTTACACGATGAATACTATGAGCTTCCTCGCTTTATGCGATGTAAAAAACGTCTTCCCCAGCCCAAAGGTTTACACGTTTTTCACTGACTCCTCTTGATCTCACGCCACAAAATATTTTAGACTGCATTCTTAAAGTTGCCTTTGACTCTTCGGTAAGCAGAGTATAGACATTCAAGCCAGTCTCCATGTAGACTAACTTTCAAACTTAGTTTTAGCTACACTTCACTCAGTCATAAAGTTCAAACACTGGCACACTGTAGTCAAAGTCTTCCTATTTCAATGCCAGTTTAAAAAACAGATGACATTTAACTATTAAGAATAACACGTCCAAAGACTAGGTATGTATTACTGACAGAAAATATTAATATATATAATTCAGCAAAATGACTAAGTAGTTGGCAATTGGCTACCAAGGAACGGTAATGGAAACCAGTGTTGTTGCACATGTTCCATTTCAGCTGTGACTTGCAGAACGGACTAACTTCTAGTTATTCTGCTGTTACAGCAGGAGCTGCTTTATGCACCAGAGCAGTGCTTCTTTTCCATATTTAAGCCATCAACGTACTTAAGACTCGAATAAAAGCAGTGAACCTTCTTCCCCAGCCATATTCACACGAATAAGTACATACATATATGTAGATATGCATTTCTCAGTTTAAGACAAGGTTTAGTCAACATGAATGCTAATTTTTATTTGATACTTAAAACTCTCCGAAACCCACCATAAACCCGTTTGGGGTTCATAAACCTGAGGTTACAATCCCTGCTCTAGGACAAGCACGACGCACCTGGTGAGAGTGGGGTGACGATGGGCAGCAGACAAGGGAAGAGGGGGATGATTGTTCCTGGAGGGGGCCTGGGGGCGCGGCTGTGTACGGGAGAGCACGATGCGATCTGCCAGGGTGTGGAGTTTGGAGCAGGAACCGCGGTACGCGAGCTGCACACACCCAAATACCAGCTCCCCCAGCAGCTTGCTGTCGCTCGCTTGCCGGCAATACTGGGGGCACAAACACAATGGACAGTACTGAAGGCGCAAACACAGCACTCATGCGACACAATGGACAGACTCGGTGCAGGTAAATTGTTTCAAGCTGTGAGTGTCGCAAACACAAACGTTCAGAAAGTAAAATTTATTCGGAGTGAAATTTATGACCATAGTCTACATGCACTATGAATGAGTACCTAGCAATAAATTTCGTTAAACCTTGAATTTGTTTTACACTAAATAATGTGAGATTTTCCTACATCACGGCTGAGGTTATTCTTCAGTGGAGTACAATTGTCTGAAATCTGTAGTTGCTGAAGTGAGTCGCCGTGTCCACACACGGGACACAACACACTTAGGTGTGCAGGGGAAGGGTGTGGCAGCAACACACCGCACACTCAGGTGTGCATTGGAACGGTGTGGCAGCAACACACCGCACGCTCAGGTAACAGGGGAAGGGAGTGTCAGCAACACACAACACACTCAGGTTACAGGAGAAGGGTGTGTTAGACGGACGCCTCTCCCAATTTAAGATTGGCCCCGATCTTCAAAAAAGATTTCAAATCATAGGTGTTAAGCCACAAATTTTAGTGACGCAAGTTTTAAAGTAACTCGTCCATTTACAAGCTAAATCAATGCCCGGTGTAGGGTTAAATTTGAACTTACAGTAAATCAAGTTCCATTTTTAAATTTACACTTGTCCCTAGTTAATCGTATTGATTTCGAATCTGCTTTGCAATGCTTACGTGAAGAAGCTTTACATCCTTGTAAAGACGACGCTTGGTAGCGGTTCAGTGATTCATCGTCAATAGACAAAGGGTTAAGTAAAATAACACTGAAACTAAACATTGCTTTTGAAGTCTTGAGGCCATGTTCGAGCGAGGCCCACAATGAAGAGACGAGTACTAACCTGATAAACGTAATCATCGGTAATTTCCATGATGATCTCATGTTTACGGGGCTCGCAGGGACGCCCTGACGCACGCAGGCCAGGCGAGAGAGGGTCGCTGGACTTGCTGGCGCTGCCTAAGGCCTCCAGCGAGGCACCCTTGTTGCCTCCAGACGCCGGCTTGCTTGACCCTGCAGCTGAAGACGTGCTGCTCAGCACAGTCCCCAACGACAAGGATTGGGCCAAGCCTTTGGGACTAAACGAGCTGGACGGATGAAGTCTAGACGAGCTAGACGGATGAAGTCTAGACGAGGATGCTCCAGTCGAGCTGAGCTTGGGATGAGTCATGGAAGATACTGAAGCTTCAGAGGGAACATCCCTGAGAGAAAGAGGGGTGAGGCCTCTCACTGGAGCTGTTGTGAGAGGTGCCGAGTGGTCAGCGAAGCTTAGAGACGTGGCAGGAACCCTGAGGACGGTGTTCGAGTCGTACAGGAGCTTCCTGCCTCGCCTCTCGCACTCTCGGAACAGCAGCACACGGATGCCTCCACTGCTGATATCAAAGCCTCGAGATGACTGCTGCGGCCCGCCTCGTGCCCATCGTTGTGGGCTTTGCCTGTTTTTACTATCTCCTGCGAGCTGCCGCGCCTGATCACTGCAAGGAGAAACACCACAATCACTCTTATGACTCGCGTCATCGCTGTTGTCGCTTACTAAACAGTGCCAGCTTCTGGACTTATGAAAGCTAAACAAGAAGCTACTGAATGTCTCAGGTGATTTGTTGAAAATATCAACGAGGAAATTCAGCCCAGTAGGAGACTTAGAAACGTCACATTCAGCTTTTCCACCGCACGGTGGAACCTGCCGTAACAAAGATGAGTCAGACACACACGAGCGCGGAAGATCTGTTGCATTACAAGATATTTCATCTTCAGGCAACACTATACGAGGACACAGAAAAGTCATGTTCACTTCAGATTGCCTATCTTTGGGTGATTTTTATCTAATTCGTTCATAAGTAAGGTGAACCACTGATTCTGGAAGGACGTTAATAGAGCACGCTAGTGGAAATAAGCACACCCCTTTCAAGGACTGGGTGCTGGACTACAATGAAGTCAATAAAATGTTGACACAAGACCGGCCAGCAGACGGGCAGTAGCTGAACTGGAGCAGAGGTTGCTCAACACAACACACAATACAAGGAGGAAGCACCCACACACCACCACAAGATGAGGGGCCCACCATCACAGTCACGCAGCAGGTCATGTGGTCTCAGTCACGCGCACCGTCACTTGGCACGACCACAAGGCTTCACGTCACGCGCCACGTCACAGCAAAATATTGTTCATGAGACGCAGTGCCAAAGCATTCATGGCTGCACTGTCTCACTGGTCGCACTCGATGAGTCGGCCGCTTATTCTCAAACTGATACGCCATCTCAAAGCCCGTATAAAGATCATGGACACGTGCTAAATGTTCCATTGCATTGTTCAATACTAGGATATCATAAGAGCAGTAAAATAAATATGTTCATCTTCAGCCGTGTGAGTAAATTCAAGTCAGATGAACATGGAAGATATAGGGATATTAAGATGAAAATTGTCTCTTAACCATTAAATGCACTGTAAATAAAAAACACTGAAGTCACGAAGCCGGCCAGAGTTATGTTGAAATTCTATCACACCAACAAATAATCGGAACTCGATTTGACTTGCCTGTAAAGCACTTGACAAGAATAATACTCGTACCAAAGCTGGTACAATGACAAAAAACGCACAGGAAAATATAATGGATAAGTGAATTCTCCCTCAAGTGAACAGAAAGATAAACAAGTTAGCAGAAGATAATTAGGAGTCATCAAGTGGCCAATATGAAAAGGATTTAGAAGGAAACCCAATTAATTCAAATTATACTAGACGAGTCAAACAAAATGCTGGAATTTTCAAACTTCGTCGCATTCGGGAACATTGAGTAAAAATAAAATACTTAACCAATATAATGAACTAGAGGTGGGCAAAAAACACACGTCACTGTTGCTGTCCGGACATTCTCAATACAGGAATAAATTTACACTGAAACCCTGGTGTGAAGGCATGTTCGGGCTCTTGACGCAGGTGTGAGTCAGTCTTCATGTCAGGGAGCCAGTTGACTAGC
>VCRD01004477.1:28950-45113 GCA_006783055.1 Trinorchestia longiramus
CTAGCACACAACGTTGGAACTCGCCAAACAACTCTACGTGTCACCGCACTATCACGTCACCCTTGGTACTTAAACCTCACACGATGCGTAATCCTTCACAGCTCAACGCCCAATAGCAAACAATGGATCTTACGACTGATTTTTCGACTGCAGGTGCATATAATAATCCATGATAATGTGATACTAAGAGGAGTACGACATGCAGAGTGCGCTAATCATGGATGTTTTTCATAGACTTCTAGTTGTGCTAGGCAGGCACAACGCTCTCCCTCAGGCCTTGGCAACAGTCGTGAAGTTGAAAAATGTATTAGTGACAAGCACATTTTGAAAACAAAACATAATAAAAGCAAATGGATGATACTTGTCCATGCATCGTTCAAAATTCACCATAAATCAGTTGAAAGCCCTGGAACCTTTGAATAAAAATTAGGCGCGACTATTATATTTGAACTAATATCAGTAGTTACCTACTGTGGCGATATGAAATAAATTGTTACAAACATAGATGATGATACATAGGTTTGCAGGTTTTGGGCAATGTATCAGGTGTATGTATGTCCCACAAGTATCACTGTGTCTCACCTCATGGTGTGTCATGTCTCATGAGTGTGTCGGGGCACATGGTGAGTTGTGGCACGCGGGCAGCATCGGGCAAGAGGCTAAACAATTGATAAGGCAAGCGGCGGGGATAGAAGCGAGTCAGCAGTATATGCTCACGTAGATAAAGCAAATGTCAAACAAGAGTAGATTTATTGAAGAATTACGCAGTCAGGTAACTTTCAAGTTGATCACAGAGTGGACGGAGTATTTCACAGACGTTTAGAAACCTACTCCATACTATTGGACAAAATATGGATTTTGGGAAATGGAAGATACGTGGGAGGAACAAAGCTCACAAAACGGTAGGAAGGATAGATATAAAAGACTTGCGAACTAAACTTCAGGAGCGATGTAGGTTACTGGAGCTTACAGCGATATATAAGTCTAGGATAGTGGTTTTCCAACTTTTTACGGTCCGGGTGCACTTACAATAGAACAGATTTTTGCGGGTGCGCTACATACAAAACAGAACTATATTATAATTAAGCTGTTATATATAAGTAAACCTATCACATTAAATACAAGCATATTTGTGACAATACGTATTTATTATGATGTCTATTTGTTATTATTTGATTGGTTAATGTATATAAAAAGAAAAAATATTTTCTGCCAACTTTAATTGCACAATGATTGATTGTCGAGTTCTTTTCTCTCTCATAATTTATGTAATCTTGGTTTCAATGCATGGTTTTTTGCATACTGTCCTTCCGTTATATTTTAATTAATACTTGCAAATAACACAATTAAATGCAAGAAACGTACGTAATCGCACTCAGAGGGACTCTAATCCTCTAAATCCATGGAATGGTGAAAGGTTCCCGATATTTCTTTTCAATGGCAAAATAAGGGGACAATGATACACAGAAAATTCAATACATGTTATTCTAAATATCACAGGATGGGAAATGTGAGCCATCTACTACATTTTGACATATAAACCACTCAAAGTCCTATCAAACCGTGCACCATTAAATCCATTACATACTTTATAGTTAAATAGTTGTGTACAGACGAAACAATTTAGTTAAATCAATAGACGCTCATATCAAATTGCGAGATTTACCCTGTCACTAGCCTCGATTACATTGGCAATATCAATATTAGAACTTGCCCTTACATTGGAGATTCGTTGTTGATAACGGCAACGATGTTTAACACTCGCAAAGCAACACTTTAATAAAACTGCTAATTTTCCCCTTTACCACGGTGCCCCTAAACCACCTATGCCCTAGATCCTAGATATCGCTCTGGTTCCAATAACCTACATCGTCGCAGAGATCTAGTTCCCAAGTCCTTTCACCTATCCTCCCTACAGTTTTTGATATTTGCTCCCCCCGTATCTTTTCCATTTTCCAATCTCCTTATTTCTGGAATGGTCTGAAAAAGGATTTTAAACGTCTGTAATACACTCCGCTCACTCTTAAATCAACTCGAGTTTCACAACAAACTAATTCCTGAGAGTCACAAGGTCTCTAACATGAATCTGCTTGTTTGACATTTGTTTTAGCTCCGTAACCATACACCGCGACTCTTCTCAAACCCTACTGTTTATGTTTCCCCTGTCCTGCCTACGAGCTCACCCCTCAGTTAATTGTCTATTTTTGAGTTGGCGCATCATCGCCGCTCCACACTTGATACCTTGTTCCTAGTATGATAAACACACCTAATACATATACCTCATACATCGCCTGGAATATGCAAACCCTATGAATGTATTTCTAATATCATGATATATTAAACATACCTCTATGAAGTTTTTTCTGTGTTAATGCGAAATATGAGCTTGATGAAACTTTGCGAGTTCTTCAGTTTTTGGTCTTATATTTGAGAGACAAACTCATTTCTTCATCAATACATTGAAGAGTTCCTCTCTTTTAAGACTTCATTGTGACGTAAGAATATATGAAGTGAAAAATTGCAACAAGGCAGTCAATGCTTTCTTGGATATCGACATGTTCTTCTTTGATGGAAAACCAAAAAGCTTCAGGAGATAATTCTTTGTTTGATCATCAATTTACGATCAGTGAACGCTGCTGCCAGTTCTTTTCTGTTAGCATTAAACTAGAATTCATGGCATTTCTATAAAAGGGTTTTTAATTCAGTCATGGCGCAGTGTTAATTGATGGAACATAGTACAGTAATACCTCCGTCATTGCTGTGTTGCGTTCCAGAAACGTTGAGCAATTACTGAAGCAGCGCAATAACAAAAACATTCCGAGAAAATGATTATTTTCAGGTAACTAAGCTATTTACGTATGGTTCTGGAGTAGGGTCGCTAAATTAGTTCTTATGAAGCTATCGTTATGATACTGGAGGAGAAAAACTCGTTTGATATTTTGCAGTTATATCAAATTGTGACTAACAAGAATTGCCATATTAAATATCTAACTGAAAATAAGATATGAAAATTAAGTAATAAAAGAACGTTTTTATGCTATCACTGGTGTAAACAGTGAAATTTTAATAACTAATGATATATAATAGCTACTAACAATAATTTATTCATCCTCATAGTAACTCATCAATGCGCCAATTGATTGGTGGAATGAGCGAAGTTTCTTTGCATCCACTTCTGCTGATGATGCCTTCCTCTTCTGCTGATGATGCCTAGGCTGATGCCTAAGTTTTTCAGCCAATTCCAGAAATTTTGCTAAATCCTTTTTCCTTTCATTTGCTCCAACTACTTCGTTAGGTAAATCTTCAGCAAGAATTTCTGCAACATCGCCTTCACTGTTATCATTGCGTATAGCTACTAATTCATCAACTGAAAGTTCCTGTTCGTAACTGCTTAGGAATTCATTAATATGATCTGATGTTAGTCCCGCAAAACCAACTTGTGTTGCAAGCTCCCTAACGGCTTCGATGGGCTCTGAATTGTTTGAATCTTGTTATTTTTTTCACACACTCTGGCCACAATTTCTTCCATGCAGAATTCGATGTTATCGAAGACACATTATTCCAACAATTTTTGATGATTTTTATAGCTGTCATAATATTGAAACGTTTCCAATAGCATTTGATACCCTCCATACTTTTATCAGTCTCATCTACAAGTCTTTTCATAGTGTCTCGTAAGTAATAAGCCTTAAAAGCTCTGATGACGCCCTGGTCCATATGTTGTAGTACAGAAGTAGTATTCGGGGGCAGGAATGTAACCTGTATGTGTGGAAACATGTCGTTCAGTTCCTCCGGGGGATGACCTGGAGCATTATCTAAAAGTAACAAAGCTTTATTATCTAGGTTTTCCTGCTTTGTAAATTGTTCAATAAACGGAACAAAATAATCTCTGAACCACTCTATGAATTCTTTTCTTGTTACCCATGCCTTAAGATTACTTTTCCAGACAACAGGCAACGAATCATGAGCTACATTTTTCAAAGCTCTGGGGTTCTTCGATTTGTACAGGAGTAGTGGCTTAAGCTTCACACTGCCAGACGCATTCCCACCTAAGAGTAGGTTCGATCGATCGTTGCTTGCTTTGAATCCTGGTGCATTTTCTCTGTTTCTGTTATAAATGTTCTGGAAGGTAGTTTCTTCCAATGCAAACCCGTTTCATCAACATTAAATACCTAATGAGGCGAGTATCCCCCTTGTGTAATTCTGTGCTTGAATTTTTCAACATATGGCGCCACAGAGCTAGAATCTGAACTAGCCGCCTCTCCGTGTACTACATTTTTCATGTTGAACCTTCGTTTATAACCAGCAAGCCATCCTCGACTGGCTGCAAAATTAGGAATAGAATCAAATTTGTAATCAGCACTTGATTTTAAGTATGCATAGAAAGACAAAGCTTTAGTCTGAATTAAATGTTCATTAAGTGGCAAGCTACGTGCTCTTTGATCACATATCCATTAAAATAGCATAGAATCTATCAGTGACATCATTTCACGTACGGGTCTCTTCATTGTTTGAGTAGCAGAGACAGGAACATGTTTTGCACTCTGTTTAATTTTAGTTTCGTTTTTGATAATAAATCTTACTGTTGATGCAGGGATCCCCATAATTCTAGATATCTCCATACCATTCATGCCTTCCTGATGGGTTTTCAACACTTGCAATTTTGTATATATGCTTGTCACTTTCCTCTTATTTAGGGCTTCCGAGTTTGCCTCCAGAACTCGTGTTGATTTCTTTTGTTTCATTTCGAGGGCAAGAAACCACAAGCTAATAGAAAATAGTACAACCAGTGCGCTGACCGAAGAGGTGCTGCTTGCTCGGTCATATGGAGCTATCTGGCAACTCCATTCTCTGAGCAATAACAAAAGCGCAATCTCGAAAACAAAAGAGCAATGACACAATCTTGCAACAACGAAAGGCGCAATGAAGAAGGTATTACTGTACCTTTAATTTTTTTTAAAGTCATTAAATGGTCGACTATCATTGACAGAATTTGTTGTGTGAGAATTACTTAGCAATGGAACCATTTTGAGACTGCCTGCCATTGCTGAACCTTTCCAAGTTTGTTGCTTCTCCTGAAATGCTTTTATTTTGTCGGTGGATGTGAGGATATTTTCCTCTTTCCTTTGCATACTAGAGTTCAAAATATTGAGAGGCTGAAAAATTAATGCCAAATATTACAACCTTGTAATCCAAAATTCACATTGAAAAAGGTTACGAAAATGCGATTCTTTCGTTGATCCAAAAAATGTGATACGTTCTTGCCGTAATTCGTGTACACGAGTAAGTACTTTGCCTATTGACAACCACCTCACCTAGGTGTGTAAAAGTAGTTGTCTGTGTTCAGAGTCCATATTGGTGCATATCTTTTAAAATAAGCGTGATTAAACTGGTCTTGTTTCAATAGAGTTCATCATTTTAACAACTTCATCTAAGACTTCACTTGAATCTTCTAGCGTTTTTGACATCAAGGCCTCTCCATGAAGGAAGCAATGAGTTACAATAACATTTTCGATTCGTTCTTTTATAAAAGATAGAAGACCCTTGTTGCAGCCTACCATAGAAGGAGCTCCATCTGTGCCGATGCCCACACATGATTTCCACGATAACTGCCATTTATCAAGGTATTTATTCAGGATGTTGAAAACGTCCTCACCTTTTGTAGTCACAATTCTTCCCAAAAAAGGAACTGATATATTTCATTTTCGGTAATGAAACGAATAAATGCCAAGTTACGCCCAGTGAGTAATGTCTGTTAACTTGCAGCGCAAATTCAGAACACTGGATTTTATTATCACATACATTTTCTGAATATCAGAAGACATTCCCAAAATACGCCTGGTAACGGTATCATTGGAAAGAGGTATTCGTATCTTGCTTATTTTCGTGGCTGCTTCATTTCCTTACATCGTATTGACAATCTTTTGGCAAGCTGGCAAAATAAGTGACTCACCCACAGTGTGAGGTTTCATATTTTGTGTAATCAGTTCGGAGACTTGGTAAGAAGCAGTTTGCGCCTTATCAGAGAAACAGTCATTAAAGTTATCGGAGAATTGCCTGTTTTTCTATGCTGTTCGGATATTCTCTTGAAATAACTTGTGGGTTTATCTTGTAAATGCGAGTGTTTATTTTTAAAATGTTTATTAAGTTTACTAGGGAGCATTGATTCATTTGACATTTTTATTCCGCAAACTAAACATAATGGCTGTGGATTATCATTTCCAGTCCAAGAAAAGACAAGGCTTAAATAACTTTCATCGTATTTTCTGATCGGTCGCGATTTTGCTTTCTTCCTAGTAGAGTAGCTTTCCATATTTGAGGTTTGTTTACTTTCTTCATTGTATTCATCAATGAAGGGCTTTTTAAAAAACATCCATTTTTATGTATGAATTATTCTTAATATAGGCAGTTATGTTAATGGTAATTATTCTGGAATTTATATAACGCACAACACGCTTACTCTTGATGGCTCAGTTCACGAGACACGACACGCCGACTCACCAACGCGTGATGTAACACTGACGTCAGTCACGGTCAGTGACGTGCTCGGATCCAGTTAAAAACTTGAACGTTATAAATACGTTCGAGAATCCATACTTGTATTAGTAGTATTTATTAGTTCATTTAAAACTGCGCAAAATAGCATCATTAACAACATAAAAAGTAGGAATAAATTCGTAAAATCGTAAATACATATGAAAATTTGCATGCCTCTGAAAGAAGTAGCCAATTTCGCGATAAATTGCATGCTCGAGCAACCATAGTGTCACTTAACACACTTTCGGGGATGCCAATGAGGATTTTAGCAAAGCCTTAATATGAAATTCTAAATAACCCAAGATTCAAGTTATGGTCTGCAAATTTTGTATACATTTAAACTTTAAAATTTAAATGCATACAAGATTTGCAGACCAGAAGCTATTTGCAAGAAAACACAAAACAAATCTCATAATATAAGCAGGCAACGAAAGTGTTCGCGAAGAAATTATAAAAAATAGTAACTTTGCATTCATTCGCTTTCGTATCTGAATCCCGTAGATTTCCAGGATTGTTACAAGACGTGGGGCGCACTTATAAAAGCTCTGGGGCGCACCGGTGCGTCTGGGCGCACAGATTGAGAACCACTAATCTAGAATACAGTCGAAGAACTTAAAGTAGAATGGTTACTTAATTGTGAATTCAGACGATTCTGTCAGGGTTACAGCAGAGGATGCGTACACAGACACTCGCTAATCTCTTTTATTCACAGAAAAAGAACAAAAAAGTGAAGCTTTTAAAATACAACAAATAAACACACAAGCGACTGGAGCGGAAAGCCTTGTAGCATGGTTGGTCAAGCTCTTTATAAAAGAATCCAAGTTATACTAGCACATAAGGAATATTTCAAGCCTGCTCTCAAATACGTTTCCACCAGAGTGCTTCTTTAGAGAAACAGTGTGACCTACAAACGGTCTCTATCTGTCATCACACAGAACCTCTATATGTCGTCGACAGTTTTGCATAAATATAATATATCAGCTCTCGTACACTACTAAACCAGTCGTATGCTTGGAGTTCGCATAAGACCTTAGCCACGGCACGCAGAGACTGTGTCACAGAGCAACAAGAGACGGAGCTGTAGTCAACGAGTGAGATGTCGAGGTGGAGGTAATAGCGTCCGTGTGACGCACGACCCACGTGATGGGCGAGTGAGGCCAGCTGTGCTCAGTCATACACGTGTAGTCTCATAAATCAGGCAAGCCTGTTGTGACACACGTAAATAATCAACGTTTTCGAGAGAAATGAGCCAGCATTAAATACTTGAAGCCGTTGGGGAGATGTAAAACATGAGTCAGACGAAGCTCATGTGTCGGACTACCCCCAGTCAACATCACTGAGTGTGTCCAACTTTCCAGTGCATCTACCACCACACAAGAGAATCCCAAGTTTACAAACTCGTCCAACCTTCTGGACGTAATGGAAACTCGACTGACAGCTTTCATGGGAAAAATGTTCCCTTATGTTTATAAAGTAAAGCTTCGACATTTTCGTCGTACTAAAGCGTAATGGAAAAACTGCTCAATAATAAAGTTGATTTCAACATCGAGTTTCGGAACATACCCGCGCATGCGGCGAGAGCGAACAGAACACCGAAATCGCGTGAAGTAGAGTCAGCAATGTCCGTATCTCAGCCCACCACTTATATTCGAGCTACAAATTTGTCTTCGCAGTCCCCAAATATTCATTTATTCCGCCACTAACCAACTAGAACGCTAATGAATGACCAGCCTGGCTCATATATTTCAGTTGCTATGAACTTGAAGATCGTATAGGGTGTGGCAACATAACTTCCCTGTATTTAAGAGTGACTAATAACCTTAAATACACCAAATACATACCCAATACTTTAAAGACAATACTGAACACATTATTGGAAATCAGAGCTACGTAATAGGTATGCATGTCAAGAGGAATTGCAAACATGTGCCAAAAATGAATGGAGGTGACGAGTAGGCGAGTAATGCTTTGTCGTAGCAGATACAGCTGAGTTTCGTACCAAATCTTAGGGGGAATATCAAATCGTAGAGGAAAGATCAAAGATAGAAAAATATAAAACCTTAAAGGAAAGGTTAAGTTTTAGATAGAACATAAAGTCTTAAGGGAAAAATAATGTCTTAGGGAGATTATCAAGTCTGTGGGGAAAGACCCAAGTCCTAGAGGAAAGATCAAGTCTTAGAGGAAAGATGAAGTCTTAGGGGGAATATTAAGTCTTAGGAGGAATATAAAGTCTTACGAGGAATATAAAGTCTTAGGGGGAATATAAAGTCTTAGGGGGAATATAAAGTCTTAGGGGGAATATAAAGTCTTAGGGGAATATAAAGTCTTAGGAATAATATAAAGTCTTAAGGGAAAGATCAAGTCTTAGGGTAAAAACCCTAATACAAAATAAAAATATAATAAAATAAAACCCTAATAAAAACCCTAATATCTAGTCTTAGGGCAATGACCAAGTCTTGAGGGACTGGATGCAATAAAACATCAGTCACTATAATGTGAAAGACGTAAACTACTACGATTTTCAGAACCCTATTCGGTTGTCCCTAGGTTGGGGTCTAACTCAAAGAATCCAAAATGGCAACTGTATACCAGTAATTCTGTTATGATAATACCTAGGTATTTATTTTGATATTTCGGTGTCAGTCCCAACTCGTGTCAAGAGAGACTAACTGCCTGTAGTGTCTAACTCGTACATAAGTAGCCGCAGTTAAAACTACACAAACATCAAAGAGGAGCTCACAAATACAAACATAAAGCGTAGGATCAAAAGAAAAATGCGCATTTGTTACGAAGCATAAGGAATTAGTTTTGACCATAGCCAAAGGCTGGCCTGAATGCAGGTGCTGGCCCGACAGTCTACATATCGGTTGCAACAGGAGTTCTGTCCAATTTTTGAGCTATATGTTTAGAGTACGATTACTTCAATTTAGCTTGTTAATGTTGTATGCTTATCTATGGTAATTAATAAAATACTATTTCTTCTTTCAGATTGTGTGATAATTGTCACTATAAATAACTATTTTTAGCCCTAATGTACACTGCAAGTTAAGAGCAAATAAGGCATATTTTACTGTTTGAATTTCATAAAGGCAATACGGCAAGCTCAGCAGCAAAAGCACTCAAAGACACTTATGGAAATGATGTTGTGAATGAAAACACTCGCAGAAGATGTTTTCACGTTTCAAATGGATGACTTCAGTCTGAAAAACAAACTGAGAGCAGGATGCTCAAAACAACTCAATTCTGAGCAATTGCAAGCTGCCATTGATGAAAATTCAACCTGCACTACTAGAGAACTGAGCAAAACCTTTAATGTAAGCCATATGAAGTCTCAAAGGCTGGGAAATAGGTCCCACACGATTTGTCAGCAATCAACAGGCAACAGCGTGTGACCTGTTGAGTTTCACTGCGTTCTCGTGAACTTCAGGCACCTTTTTTAAACCGAATCCTAACTGGCGATGAGAAGTGGATCCTTTTCAACAATTTTTAGCGCAAAAGACAGTGGCAAAGCCGTGGTTCAAAGCCAATTCCACAGCCGTAAAATGGACTGCACCCTAAAAAAATTCTTTTGTGTGTATGGTGGGATTTGAAGGGAATTGTTTATTATGAACTAATGGGTGACAATCAAACAATAACATCTGAAGTTTAATGTCAGCAGCTAACTCGTTTCAAAGCAGCTTTACAGGAAAAACGGCCTTCTTTGATCAAATCGAAAAGGAGTGATTCTGCACCATGACAATGCTAGACCCCACATTTCAAGAGTAACCAAAAATTTCAAGAAAAAGAATTTGGCTGGGAAGTCATGCATCACCCACCATATTCTCCCGATCTTGCTCCAACCGATTTTCATCTTTTCAGGAGCTTACAGAATCATTTAATGGGACATAGGCTTACTTCAAGAGAAGAGGTCGAAATGAAGCTAGTTTCTTTTTTTTTAGTCCAAACTGGCTAAATTCTATGAAGAAGGAATCAGTAAGCTTATGGCAAGATGGGAAGATGTAGTTATTAAAAATGGTGACTATGTCGAAGACTAAATAAATATATTTTTGACAGGATTTTCACTTTATTTCAAGTTTAAAAAAATGGACAGAACTCCTGTTACAACCTGATACATTCGAGAGCACGGGCTCTTGGGCAGCGCCAACACACAACCGGTCCTCACAGTACCTTAATGAAAACAAGTAGGCGTCACACAGTTAAAAATACCATCTTCACATCTTGACGCGTGCCAAAACAGCGATGCAGGAGCCGTCAAGGTTCAAAGGTTGAGGTACTTCACAATAACAGCGAAGCCTCCCAAGCCGCTGCATTGTGCAGTTAACACTCGCAGCATCGCTTGAATCCCTCAAAGCAAGCGTAATATTTATTACTCAGCTTCAGCGATGAAGTCAAGAGAATAATAATACCAGACTTCTGAAAAGAAAACTATCAAGTGCACTGGCACAGCGAGTGCGCTGTTGCGTGACGTGGAGGGCTAGGGTGGAACGCAGCGGCAAGCGCAAGCTGTAACTAGACAACCGCAAAATCTCGCTCCTCCGCGCAGTGCTCCCAAGAGTCACAATGCACTGATTGTACCAATTAAAGAGCCTAGCAGTCTTCAAAGAGAACACGCCGCAAGAGAACTGCTCGAGATTTGTGAAGTGTTTTACATTTTGAACATAAAAAATAGTGCAATGTCAATGAAAATTATTTTCAGTGCAGATTGGCCCACGTGATACCCGCAAGATGACAGTCACAGAAAATGGAGGTCGGAGTTTACGATCTGACCGACTTGAGTCTGTAAATAATGAAATTACTGCACAGCTCCCACACACTAAGTCATCAACCTTACATAATAAAAGCTGTTGTGTACTTACATATTCGTGTGTATTTGGAGTCATGTAGTATGGCTGATAGGAAAATTCACTTTTTTATGCATATTATCCTAGAAAGATGCAATCATCTCACGGATATTTAGGTATCATTTTATTGTGGATACCAAAGTCGCCGGATTACTGAAATTACGCGATATTTTTCTAATATTAGCCTTCTTCGAATGAAAGAGAAGAACTTATCTCAAAAACATGCAGATAATTCATTGAAAAACATGGGAATTTCCAACAAGACGCAGTCAACTCATTAAACAAACGCATGAATTTCAACAAGATGCAGTAAACTCATGAAACAAACACGTAAATTTTCAACACGATACAGTCAATTCCAAAACGTAAAATTGATCACGTGCAGGTAAACAAGTATCCCTAAAGTCATTCTTCAATTTTTGCACCCATTGTCTTTACAATGAACTGAAGGTGTGAATTGAGTGATTTTCACGGCCAGCGCTCTCCTGCTTGAGTCACCTGTGAATTGCAGTGAGCTTGCCAAGTTCAAGGTTTGTATTAAAATCCAGCAGCAGCGTTATTCTTTAGTATCTCTATCAAAGGCTGAGTTATTTTGACAAAGCGGGTGCGTTAACTTTCACGAACTGTTGAAGCATAAAATTTCAGTCATAAATTCTGCATTGAAGCCCTATCAAGTCCTCTACATTTCCCTATGTTTATCTACATGGTGTGTCTTGTGCCCAAAAATTCCTTGTTAAGATGCTGAATTCTCGCGGCTGTAGCATGTCGTTCAAATTTTAACGCTTTTTCTCATCAAGGGCCTTCAAATTTTAATGGATATGTTCTTAGGGTTCATTATAACCATTTAATATAATATACCATATACAGTCAATAGATCTAATTAAATTACCAAAATATGATCATTCCCCCATGAACATGTACGAAGTTCGCGGTGTCTTCCTACATGTATAAACACTAGTCGTCATACCTGCCCATTTATTGGGTGTGCTCTACACGGATTGTTTCAAACTCGCTGCACACAGTAGCTCAAACCCAACTCTCCATGATTGATGCGCTGCTCGTCTTCCTCGTGTTGGTAGCACAATTGACCACAATGTTAGCTGTTCTTTGCCATGCCTCCCATTGCGTCGTAAAACACATCGTTTATTATGCTCTGCAGGTTCTGATGTCTTCATATTTTACAATTTAATCTTAATTAATGAATGCAGTAATTTCACCTCAGATTCTCATCGAACTCTTGAACAAAATATCAAATCAAAACTTTAATGATGAAAGCAGTATTTAATTAACTAGATCTATTATACACACTTACAATTGAGCGTCATTACTCTCGATCACTTATTATAATTACAATACAATTATCGATATAATTAACAACGTTGATATTTCATAAGCATCTATATCACAGCACATGAAGCTCCAAATAAACCAAGAGTGTTTGAGTGTAAATTTGAGAAAGGTGCAGCACACCAGAAAGGAGTTCAAAGAGCCAGGCTATGATTGTATGACAGTGGCTCGGAAACACTCCAATCGTCCTAATAAGGTGAGACTTGAACACGTGTACTTCTGTCACAATAACAACGACATCAGCAAGTAATTGAGGTCCACAGTCAGGGAAGGAAAAGAGTGGGCGTTCCTCTTCAGTCGGTGAGTGTACCTGACATCGCTGCTATCTTGAACGAATAGAAAGTGTCAGCTGTTACTGCAGTAGAAGAAACAAGCCTGCGTTCTCCATACGTGTACACAAGCGTTATGAAGATTGAGTTCCCATCCACATCATAAAGGGCTACGTTAATTTATTCTCAAAGAAGGCTTTAAGAGCACAAGTAAATCTTTTGCGGGTAGCTGCATACATAGTAGTGCCAATGCATGAGATAACATTTATTATTGACGAACTTCGCAGGCCTCCTCATATACCATCAGGTAATCTACTCTCATGTCACACCTACTACTCAATAAAATAACAGGAACCAGCAAATGGTGTGAGAAGTGGAGGGAGTGTATAACCTGAAGCCTCCATGCACGAGTTAGTGTAGCACTGTGCACAGGCAACACAGCATCTCCTGAACACACAGCTCCCATAAAGTGTACAGTTAGAGATCTTTTCAACTGAATCAAGGAAAGAGATCTTCCTTACTGAATCATATAAAGCACAGAAAGTCTTATTTATGATCAAAGTCATAAAGAAAAACTACCCCAATAAAGTGTTGTCACCATCACAATCTTCTATCATGAAAACATGCACATTTGATGTGAGCAACACAAAACTGTGTACAAACAAGTAAAGACATCAACTACAGTATGTCTACATTCATCACCAAAAGTAAATTTCCCATCAAAACACAAAATTATAAAAACTACAGTTATGATGGCTTATAGAGATAAATAGAATTATTATCCTATAAAATGATTCACATTCTTGAAAAAAAATAGGAAAGCATTCATTAGACTGTGAACCTCTCATTTTGTCTTGTAATGTACCGATTCCCCAGCAGCATATGCTCGTAAAACTATATTAAAAATGTAGCAAAAGCCTAACACTTAAACATCCCAACTTATAAATATTTTTCTTCATATAATTTCAACCTCTTCATTTAAGACACAGACTTCATCACTAAATCAGCATCTCAACAAAATGGAGAACACTTTTACTCTAAAATTAAAGAAACTAAATCTAATTATGTTATCCATTGATACATTTTTACTCTCCATTTTTTTACAAGTTCTAAATACAATATCTATATTTTTTCAACTAAATTCACAATTTTCTAAATTTTCAAGTTACACTGCTATCAATGAACATTGACTTCAAACATTCTAGTTATATCTTCAATAACATCTTACCAGCAGGCCTTTAACTCAAACAGAGCAACATTGAGATTAAATGCACAAATGATTGATCCGAATGAATCAGACTATATAAGCTTAAATATGATGATTGTAAATCCATTTTCATAATCATTAATCCTTAATTTTTAGCCATGAGGATTGAAGTTGATAGTAAAAATCACATAGCAATGTGATCTCCAAATTTTCAAGTATGCAAAAATTAGATGCCAGTTATCCCATCAATGAGAGACAAAGCACATCAGTGATCAATGTGAAAAGTGTTATTTCCAGCAAGGATCCATGTAACATAAAATGGAAATGATGTGTTGACATGATTGAGCATGAACAAAGACCTATATGCAATTCAACTTTTTGTACATCATTTTCACTACTTGCTAGATTAACTAATGATCTCTTCATATGAGCTTGAAAAAAGATCCACACTACTGAGACTTGTCAAAACACTTGTATGTGTTTTAGAGGGAATTGAAGGTCATTACAAAGGCCCCAGCTACAGCTGATCTTTAAGTTAAGTTTGTGATGTGAACACCCTGTTGTATGTGTGTTTTACAGGGAATTAAAGGACATTATAAAGGACCCAGCCAAAGCTGGCCCTGAAATTTGTTAAGTTGCCTACATGTGATCTCATACTTTTTTTTGACTAATAGAGATCACCAAAGTTATTAACTAATCAATGGTTAGTTGGTACCACCTTGCTTTAAATATGACAAAAAATGCAAAATCACATTTCAAATCATGTTTTGAGATATATTTGGTACACAAACAAAACAAGTCACTAAAAAGGTAAAATTAAATTGTAATAAGCTATATCTCTACACTTGAAACTCTGAAGTATGCTTTAAATAGTAAAAATCCAGTAATACACTTTTGACTGAGAGCTGACAAAAAATAGATCAACACTGATAAAACAATAGACTATTAACATCTTAACAAATTTCATCAAAAATGTAGAAGCACAAAAATGCTGTAAACTGGACAGTGCAATAAAGCCACCACAGTAATTTTGTGGGCTTATGCTTGTGAAGAGATCTTTCACTCTAAACATCACAATCATGATCCCCATATGGAACTGAGATTACCAGCTAAACCCATTTCTATCATACAATGGTCTGCTCAATGAAAAATGAAAGATCCTAATATCACAATTTCTGACTTGAATAATGGCCAGTGTGACAAACATATTTACACTCAATCCAATATATATTGACAGAATTCACAGCTCTTTTACATTCTTATTACATTTTATATAGCACAGTGAGTTTCATGACAATAAAAGTTTGACTAAACATAAGTATTTCAGCAGTGCTCTTAAGACAATTGTTGCCCAAATCTGAGGTAAATATTTACAGCCTGAAAATACCATTTAAGAAATAATGACAAATTTACATTCACTTCTTTGACATTAATGTAATATTCTGTAGCATTTTTCTTGAATTTGACAGACAATTTAGATATTAGCCCAATAATCAACTACATAAAAACTATATAGACTTAGATCGAGGGCCAGCGTTTGGCTGGGGCCTTTGTAACGGCCTTCAATTCCCTCCAATACACACGCACATACAACAGGATGGCATCCCAGAGTTTTTCTCCTGTGAACCAGGGTCATCCAAACTAATTTCTCTGGGGCCACCCTGAGCCATTCCATGCAAATGGACCAGCTAATTGAGGGCATCACTGGAAGATCCACCTTGTCACAGAGAGCCCCTCATGCTTAGCAGGTAGTCACATTGAAGAAAAATGCCTATTCAACATCCCTGTCACTTATTCCATGCATGCACTAAGAAATCTTTCATTGCATCCACAACAGTCATGTTACATTCCTCATCCAGCCGGACAAGATATCTCATACCAGAGTCCTCTTCAACACACCTTGCATTCCACTTGTTTTCTCCACATTGCTCATGGACCACATCCATGAGGCTCTCTCGCTCC
>VCRD01004478.1:7159-25480 GCA_006783055.1 Trinorchestia longiramus
ATAAAACAAGTATCCGATTGGTACTGCTTGTCAATGTTTTACACATAATTTTAGGAAGGAAATGCTAATTTTGGATAAATTTAACCATTAGTTTGGCAATTATTGCAAAATTACATACTCTGGGGTCATTTCTGACCCCGTTTCAGGTCCAGGAAGGTTAAGGTGTGCTGCGTACAGCCATCTGTTTAAGGTGTGCTGCGTACAGCCATCTGTTTAAGGTGTGCTGCGTATAGCCATCTGTTTAAGGTGTGCTGCGTGCAGCTGCCATGTGTTTGAGGTGTGCTGCGTGCAGCTGCCATGTGTTTGAGGTGTGCTGCGTGCAGCTGCCATGTGTTTAAGGTGTGCTGCGTGCAGCTCCCATGTGTTCGAGGTGTGCTGCGTGCAGCTCCCATGTGTTCGAGGTGTGCTGCGTGCAGCTGCCATGTGTTTGAGGTGTGCTGCGTGCAGCTGCCATCTGTTTAAGGTGTGCTGCGTGCAGCTGCCATGTGTTTGAGGTGTGCTGCGTGCAGCCGCCATCTTTTTAAGGTGTGCTGCGTACAGCCACGCTTATCCTGCTCTCCATAACAAAGTTACTTGCCCAGACCGGCGGTGGGGGAGGAATGCGGTCACACACGCTGTCAAACATTCTTCGCAACACCGCCAGGCTGGGCAACCGCATCATGCAATCTGGCAGCTGGACCACCTCATGGAACCTCCAGCCCTCGTCTTCACAGGGGGGCCAGCACGCCTCTGTCCTCTCCAGGTCTGCATTACATCACACTGTGTTTGCTATTGCGTTACTCTCACCTGTCCCTCCAACACCTCATCTCACCACACTCTGGTTCCTGTACTCGTCCCCTTAATTTGCTTGACTAGGGTCAAGCAAAATGCAGAATCAAAGATGGTTCATGCAGAATTTTAACACAACCGTCTTTGAAAATCTAGTCTAGTTGAAAAATTTGAAAATAAACTCCTCAACGGAGACGTGCCTAGGCTGTGCGTGAGGTGGTGTAAGTGTCTTGTATTTGGTCAGTGAGACCTACCCTACAGTTCCGCTGTTTTTTTTTGTTGTGGCTCTTGGTTGCGTTCTTACTATTTTATTACTTCTATGGTGTTATTGCTACTGTGGAGGCAGGTATTATTACTACTACATTAATGAGGGCGGCTGCAGCAGTACAAGTATTGAACTTGTGATGTGGCAAACTCATCTGGCACATCACGGGCTCAGGGCTAAGAAGCAAGTTTTGTGGCTGGTTCCAGTAGACAAGACGCAAGTGTATTTCAGTAGTTAATACGTAGGTGTATTGGAGCTGCAATACCGCTGTTTTCACTGTGTAGACTGAAAACACTTGGGCAGGAGTTTGCTGTGAATGAAGGTTATGTTCACTGGTGACAAACATGAATGTGTGGCTACAGTTCGAGTGAGGCTCATCACTATGGTACAGGCAAGGGTAGAGGGAACTGTTGCTAGGTTTGCTGGCATTTTTACTCGTCCTAAAGAACCAAGTTCTCACGTAAATGAGATCTTTTCAAGATAATTGTACCTGTAGATGTGACATCGGCGTTCTCTTCAACACACGGAGTGCTTACGTTTATTAGTGATACCCTTAATATTATGATTATTATTATTAATGGCATACTTTTACAATTCCTCTACGGAGGGATGAGTGGCCGTGTTAATAATGCTCTCATTATAAGGACTCTGCGGACAGTTCAGTTGAACATTATATTTATTTGTACAGCAAAAGTAAGGGCCGGCAGCTGCTGGATCATGAAGCCTTGAGCTGCCTGCTGGTGCTGCTCTTCCTAGACGACTCCAAACTGAACACAGCGCGACTACACAGGGTGTTGCGACACCTCTGTAGTCATGGTCCCACTCGCCGCTGGGTCATAGCTGTGAGTGTTGGGGGACTGCTGGCAGTGTTGGGGGACTGCTGGCAGCGTTGGGGGACTGCTGGGAGTTGTCGGGGGAGTGCTGTATGACTGAAGCGCTAGCAAATATTTTTATCGGTTTATCAAGTTTTCTGCCATTTGAACAACCGATGAGCGAGTTCATTTAAAAACATGTTTTTATTCATATAAGATTTTAAGTTTATACCACAGTTGTGGTTATTTTCAATGGTGGGTTGTACAAAGCGGTTTGTTGTGCAGACCTTGCTGTCAATGATGGAGAAGTGCCAGGAGAAACCTCAGCCTCGCACTCTTCCTTCATCTTGTTTAGGAGACCTGCCTTCCACCAGCAACACCTCCTGCATCACCCCTGACCACAGTAAAGGCGCCATAAGGAAGTCCAGTAAGACTCCTGCCTCGGTCGTAACTTCTACTCCACACTATAAAGACACTAACTCTTCTATAACTAGAGGGCCTTCTTTATCTTCTAATAAATCTCTTATAGCTTCTTCTTCACATGATACTCTTAGTTGCATTAGATCTCCCCCTGCTCCCCAAGATTCCCCCGTCAGCAAGCCTCCCACGCCTGCACCCCCCGCGTGGCTAAGCATGAGTATAGACGCCGCCCTCGGCTGCCGAGCAAACGTTTTCCAGATCCAAAGACCCCCTCAGGGGGGTAAGAAGTCGTCCAGCTGCCAGTCCTCTACAGTCTCCATCCATCCACAGGCTTCACCTCTTGTCTGCAAGTGAGTCCTGCCTTCAAGGGTCTGTCCCACGACCACAATGTTTCCCTGCTTCCTTTGAGTGGAGGACTTTATTCAAAACATAGAATTGAGTTCACCTTATTTTCTTGGCTGCTTTGTTTAGGAAAGTTTAGGCTCTGGAAATGTTATTTGTAAGTTCGGTTTTTTGTGCAAAGTTAGGTGCGTGTCTAGGTGGTTTTGTTGCAGCTGTTGAGATGAAAACTCATTTCTTCTACAGGTGCTAACTCGGAAGTCAAAATGAAAGTCTATTGCTCACTCGTGTGTAGAATAACACGTGATGCTTATGAAATCTAAACTTTGTTGCTTCAATCGGTATTCAATGACCTTTTCATTAACGACTAACGACTATAAAAGGTTTCAGCGGGCACGGAGAGCAATTAAATTGTACCCACCGACCAGACGAAGTGAGGTGGCTGGTGGTGCTCTACATGAACGCTTCTTTGTTTGTTGTGTGCAGGCACGCACTGGACGCGCTCATATCACTAGGAAAGATGTTCACAGCTCACTTCCTGCCGTACCGTAACGGCCGTGGTGAACTGCCTGCGTCTCCCGCCAAGTCCAGCCACAAAGACGACACCAAAGAAGATGCCAGCAAGAGCAGCGGCAAGCTCCTCGATAGCACAGACTTCTGGGAGCTGCTGGTCAAGCTGGACACCATCAACGTGTGCAAGAAGGGGAAGGGGCTTGCACGCTCACACTCCAGTTCGGGCACCACGAACAGCGCTGAGGAGGATGACAGCATTCCATCCCTAGAGCAGTCTCCGCTGGGGCTGCTGCTCGAGCAGCTCGCGCACCCCGTCATCAAGCGCTCTGCCTTGCTCACTGACAAGCTCCTCAGGCTCCTCGCCCTCGTGTCGGGGGGTCTGGGCCCTGCTCCCCCTGCCAGTACTCACCTCGTCAAGAATGTCAAGTATTCTCAAGAAAATCTAGACGCCCTCAACAGATTATTCTCCCTCGCCATCCAGGTGAGAGTCCAGTAGTCAGCCTGAGGACCGAGGTGTAGGACTGGCTGTTCAGTCCTTCTCTGGTACAAGCTCTAATGAAATAATCTCTCATGTGTAGCTTTAATTCATGGCAATTGGAGTAAACGACGAAAATGTTATTTTCAAAATATGCTTGTAATAGCAATTTGATTCATTTGCTGTTGATATGTTGATGGATAAAGTGGGTGCCGTTACTTCATTTACTTCTATTAAATCTACAAACGTGGGCGATAATTCTGCCATGCTCTGTATGTCGCATGACTCGTGGATTTTGTATCTTCTGTTTAGGAAGAATGTAACAAATCCAACTCATTATTACTGTCTATAATTCTCATTCCTAGCTCTATTTGAAAGACTTCTCAGTATTGTATAATTACGTTGGCTACATACTGTATATCTGTACCATATAAAGAACTCGTTTTATTTCTGCTTGCTACATTCGCTGGTCCTCCTAGTGAGCATGGAAGCTTCTTAGCCTCAGTATTATCAGGTTGAGGTGTGGGAGATCCCTCAGCTCAGAAATATTCCTGTCAAGGATTGCTACATCTTATAAAGTTGAACATCCCGACTTCAGACTTGGAGCATTAGATCTCTGCTTAACCTGAACTCGTTACACACGCAGGTGCTGACGAGCAAGTCGTGTTCAGAGGAAGGTCTGGAGGACGCAACGGCCATCTTGGTGAACCTGTCGCACTGCCCACCACCCGCACGGTCGCTGGTGCTGCGTCTGCTGCTGCAGGGGGCGTCCACACTGGGGAGCACCGTCGCTACGCACATCAACGCTCTCCTACACGAGCTGCGTGCCCACATCGCCTCTTCCTCCAGCAGCGCTGCCTCCGCTGATCACCACCCGGAGACCGCTTCTAAGGGCACCCTCCGAGACAGGTGAGACCTACCTTCTCGCCAAGGTGACTTTCCTTCACTTTATGTCCTACGTTTTTACTGTACTTGGTGCTGTTGCTGGTACGTGCGTGCTGCACCTGGTAAACGTACCACAACTAAACCTGGTAACACAAGTAAGACCAGTGGGCTGATGGTAAAGTGTGGTTGGTGTGCAGGTTCACACAGGAGGACGTGGTGGTGGTGGGACAGAGCAGCAGTCGCCATAAGGCTCCTGCGTCTGGCAGCGAGTTGCAGCTCGCCTCCATGCCTGCCCTCACCAGCAAAACATCTTCTCAGGCATTTTTCCTGCGCACCCTCAAAGTCATCGTCCAGCTGAGGGATGCCTCAAACAGACGATCCACCACCAACAGGACGACTGGTTAGTTCTTCATCTGCCACACTCGTCTTGTTGTACTGTTCTGATTCTGTACTGAAGAGTGAGGGAGTGTAGGAGTGTGTTACATAGCCAGTATAGCAGGAATGTCTGATGCTAGTGTAACAATCTCTGTTGAGGGAGCTTGTGGAGGGAGGAAGAGGCTGGCTGGAAGGCTGTGGGCTCCTAGTTGAGGAAGGCATTGTAAGCAATGCTTATTTTACTCTAAAGAACTTTGAATGGTGTGTTCATGATGAATGTGTATCCCAAACATGGAATTCCTGTATGGATCACTGGGAATGATGATGCAGGAGCATCCTTCTAAAACGATCTTAGCATTACACAATTAATGCTGGACCCATGCATTGTGCCTCCACTTGCATCACAATCGTCTGTAAGTTGGGTGGCTGAGTCCGGACTTTGAATTAGACAGTTGAGTTTGCCAATTTATACAAGTACAGCTCCAAACATGGCACGGATACACTGTACTGAAGCTCAGTAAGCTCACACCTCCGTTGAAGTGCACGTCGTTATTCGTGCTTTGCGAGGACCTGATGAATAGGAAAATATGTATTCTACTTCAGTAAAATGTGTTTTGTTCGTGTGGCATCCCGTGTTTTGCAGACTAGTAGCTCGTTTTATTTTAATTCCCAAGGCCTCAGTAGGTCTGTTGAACTTGTGTCATGGAAAGTTCAGGCATGGACGGAGTGTATTGTTATGTATTACATGTAAACTTTATTCAAACTTTTGCATTTCGAGCAAATGCTTGAGTGGAGGCCGTCACGGACAGGCGTTGTACAGCATTAGTCTGTCAAAGTATTTTAAAGTTGCTGTTGGGCTGTCACACAGTTAGTATTTGGATTATACAGTATTTTTGTAACACAGAATTTTGGTTACACAGTTAACATTTTAGATATTCGGTCAATATTATACTGTCATCGTAAAGATTTAGAAGTGTATATATTAGTGTTGGCACTGACAGTGTCATTGAGGCCTCTAATATTGCAGTGAGGCAAGAAGTAAGCAGTAACTTACTGGCGGTGATAGTGCCTTGGTTGTCGTCATTGAATGCCCGAGCTATAACGCTGCCAGAAACTGCTGCTTCAGTGGACACCCTCCAGCTGAATTGAGTGGCTATCTTGGTAATGGGGAGCAGGTGGATACTGGAGGACCTTTACATAAATTCCTCAAACAAATTAACTTTTATAAGTTAATATAATCGACAGTTTTTGAGCTATCACAAATATTTTGCAAACCTGGTTGTGGCCTTGGAAATTCTACTACCCATAATATCTACTCTTTGAAACATGCAAGACGTTTCATGCGGACGAACACAACAGAAAACCCGGCTTAGTGCTTCCTGCTGATGCAGCTGGGGCATCAACGTGGGTGGGACGCTGAAACATTGTGCTCTATTCCAGTGCTATGGGGAATGGGGCTACCAGTAGTGACATCATCCTCATAACATTGATACTTACTCCCATTTCCTCAAAAATGCGTGATCCTAAAACTTGAATGACTACCTCCTGATACCGTGCATCGCTGCTGAGATCGTTTGTGTTGTGGCTGTGGTGGTTAAACTAGGAATAGAATAATAGTAATAATAATTGTACTTCAGTTACAGGACCACCCAGCGCCCCAGCTGGTGCTGGTAGTGAGGCTACTGGCAGCGGTGCTGGCAATGCTATCGATGCCCCTACTGCTAACAATACAGAAACAGCTGCCAGCAACACGGAAGCATCTGCCAGCAACACGGAAGCAGCTGCCAGCAACACGGAAGCAGCTGCTAGTAACATAGAAGCAGCTGACAGCAACACAGGAGCAGCTGTTAATAATACAGAAGCAACTGCCAGCAACACGGAAACGTCTGCTAGTAACATAGAAACATCTGCTATCAACACAGAATCCGCTGCCAGCAATAGCTCTGCTCTAGAACCTGACGGCGATCTGCAAGAAAGCATGGATGCCCAACAATCTGATCCAGCTGGTGCTGTGATCACCACCTCGACCACAACGTCTGATCCAGCTGGTGCTCTGAACATCACCTCACCCACTGAGAGCAGCACTGCAGCTGGTGCCAGCACATCCAGCTCTGCTGCTGGACCCGCTGCTGACGACAGCACAATCGGAGCTGACGCACCTCCAGAAGACATGGAAGTAGACCAGGAAGATGAAGGTCAGCCTGGTAGACGCATGCTTAGTACTGTGAAGTAAATGCAAGTATCGGCTTGCCTCTACTACACTTACCTCCCTTTACATTTTCCTGTCAAATTACGTTGCAAAATACAGCGTGCGCATATGTCGTGAACTCGTGTTTTATTATATTGCTTTATTTTTTTTAATGATTGTGTCACTGGGACTGCCAGGTGAAATGCTGGTTAGGTTGGTAGTTCTTTTGTTAAGCGTTATGAGGTAAGAGAGCATAGCAGCGACTGACACTAGCATAGCAGCGACTGACACTAGCATAGCAGCGACTGACACTAGCATAGCAGCGACTGACACTAGCATAGCAGCGACTGACACTAGCATAGCAGCGACTGACACTAGCATAGCAGCGACTGACACTAGCATAGCAGCGACTGACACTAGCATAGCAGCGACTGATACTAGCATAGCAGCGACTGATACTAGCATAGCAGCGACTGACACTAGCAGTATTTCACGGTTATGTTGGGAATTGTCACCCTGCATGATCAGTGGCTGAGGCTGAACTCCTGATTCAGAGCTATTTTTGTTTACCAGTTTTCAGTTTGTGATTGAGGTGCCTGTGTGTGATTGATGCCTTGGCTTCAGACGGAATGGGATTTGTGTAACTCTACCCAAGAATAGACCGATGTGCTCGTTCTCATTGTTTTATTTCACTGTATGGTATGGTTGAGGTTTGATCGGAGGAACTGACGCGAGGAACTGACGCGAGGAACTGACTTGGCTTGTTTCTGCAGTGCTGAAGCTGCAGTCGCTGAGCCAGGCTCTGCAGCTGGACGAGCTGTGGCAGGCCCTGAGCAGATGCCTGGACGAGCTGGCTGAGAGTCCTGACAGCCATGCAGTGCTGGTGCTGCAGCCTGCGGTCGAGGCATTCTTCCTGGTGCACGCCACTGCCGCTGCCTCCAGCACCGTCACACCACGACCTGGTAGCGGTGCCCCTGCTGCTGCTGCTGCTGTTGAGTCTAGGGAGAGTCAACTGGCGCATGTCAACGACCTCGCCCCCATGTCTCCCCTACCCCCTGTACTGTCTCCCCAGCCTGCTGCTGCCACTGCTGCTGAAGGTGAGTTTCCTACGTGTCCAGCAGGGATCCGTGATGTAGGTGTACAGCAGGGGTGCGTGGTACACAGTTGCCTTCAGAGATACTTCGTATAGTTATGTTGCCATCCAACATATATGGTACCACCTTAACATCCGTGACACCACCACCACCACCACCTAACCATACGTTGCCTACATTTCCTCGCCAGTTTGGTGGGAGTAACGTCACATAGAGCCTCATTAAGTTCGGCTGCAAACACAAGTCTGACGTGTTGCACCTGGTGGCCATGTGCTGGTTAGGATAAAAGGGAGTCCCTAGCTGTGCTGGTGTTTGTGTCGTGGTGTGAGCAGAGTGATAATGTGCTACGTGAAGTTGTCCTCACTAACACAATGTGTCGTCAGTAACACAATGTGTCGTCAGTAACACAATGTGTCTCATGTGTTCAGATGGAGAGGGCGCGAGCGACAACCTCACCACTGCCTCCGGCCTGAGCGACTCGGAGAAATTCTTGAAGTTCGCAGGTAAGTTAGTGGCTGGACTCTGCGGTGGTTAAACTAGGATTATAAAAATAATTCATAGTGCAATAAAGAAATATATGAACACCCTTTTAATCAAAGTATTACGTAACATAAAAACCTGAAAAGAACCTATTGAGAACTGAACGGTTCTCGTTGTGGCTGCTGGCTGGAAAAGCTAAGCTAACCAGAGAACTGGCCAGTAGTCCTGTAACAAAGGCACTGCCAGGCATCTGCAGGGGGACTAACAATTGCTCACTTTTTAACGGCCCATTACTATGGGAAACAATATTGAAGTTTTTTTTGTACGACTTTCAATTTTTTTATAATTAAATCATTAAGTTTGTATCGATGTCTATTAACACTTATATCAAAAGAAAATATATGGGCAGTCAAAGAATGACATCCTGTATACCGAGTTACAGTTAGAGATGTAGTATGGCACTCCCCACGCGCAATGTTTTGTGGTAGCCTGAAGGAGGGTGTGAGAACAGGTCACTACGCAGCAGAAACATGCTCAGTTTGCCCACCATTGCTCAGAAAATATTACGGCCACAAATAAATAAATGAAACAATTATCAGAGTCTTGCAAAGATCACGACTGCTGTATTCACCACTTCTCACTGAACTCACCCATAGCTCTGGTTTGACTAAGATGACTTTAGTGTAGTACATGAATTAGGATGAAGATTAGTATGATCAGTTCGTCTGATCCTGTGAAGCCTGGTTGGGGCTCTCTGGTATAGAAGTGTATTTAGTTTCACCACTGCACCAACGTAACTTCAGCAGCTGTTGTAGTTGGTGGTCAAAAAAAATGGCTGAGCATTTTAGGGACTAAAGTGTGCCCTCATTACGTCTGCTGTAATGACCAGACGTTTTCGAGATGGCTATGGTAAATTGCCTGTACTTACTATTATTCAATTGATGCTATTCTAAATACTACGTAAGCTACAGAGAGGAGGCTGTAGTTTGAAATTTGCACATTGAACTTCATATTGGATCGTAGTAAACATTGCAAGTAGGACCTTCGATATCGTCATGCTGTGTGTGTGTGAGCAGAAAGACATCGGTCGGTGCTGAACCAAATCCTGCGTCAGTCCACGGTGCACCTTGCTGACGGTCCCTTCAGTGTGCTGGTGGACCATATCAGACTGCTTGACTTTGATATCAAACGCAAGTACTTCCGCACCGAGTTGGAGCGTGCTGACGACGGTGTCAGGAGAGAAGACCTCACTGTCCACGTCCGGCGGGACCACGTCTTCGAGGACTCGTTCAGGGAGCTCCACAGGAGGAGTTCTGATGACTGGAAGAACAGGTTCTACATTGTCTTTGAAGGTGAGTCGTCAAGTCCATGCTGGTGAGACTACAGCAATAGCAAATAAATCAGGTCAGTTGGCGATTGTGGTCTTTTACATTCATGAGTTTCTATTCGTCTCATCTAAGTATGCTGTAATAATTATAATGCTTCTGATGGCAAAATAGGTACTAGGTCTCCCACTGTGTTCATGTGAAACATTTCATTCTTTTTATACCGCAGTAAATGTTTCTAATTTACGAGCGAGATCGTTGGTGTTGTGTTTGTGGTGGTGCTGATTACGTGACGCTCTGTGTCTCCTCTGTACAGGTGAAGAGGGGCAGGACGCTGGAGGGCTGCTGCGTGAGTGGTACGTCATCATCTCTCGAGAAATCTTCAATCCAATGTACGCACTGTTCTGCATCTCGCCGGGTGACAGAGTCACTTACATGATCAATTCATCATCCCACTGCAACTCCAACCATCTCTCGTACTTCAAGTTTGTCGGCAGAGTCATCGGTGAGTTACCCTGTTCTTCACCTTCCCAAACTTTGCCGGTAGTTTAGAATATGAGTAGTGTGTCGGGTACCACAACACAGCTGTCTCTAGCCTCTAGGCGTGCAAGTGTTTTTTGATTAACGTTGTTTTTGTATGATAAGTTTAATTAGGATTAAGTCAGTGGGGCTTACTACAAGATGGACACCGAACAAGATAGAGAAATTCGAAAAAATAGTTTTCGAAAAAAGTGTAAAAAGTGAAAAAGTTTATATAAAACAAACAAAATAAAATATGGAGAAAAATCATATCATTGGAATTGAAACTTGTATGATCTAGTCAAGAAAACGACTCTGTGGAAAAAATAAGAATGTAGATCAAGTTTCTCGAAATAAAATTCTTGAATGTAATTCTGAAATTTGGATCATTATGAAGCATGGTTTGCAAGCTTTAGAGATGAGTGGGAGCGCATGATTTCATTGAGGGAGGAATGAAGAACTGGTATTGTGAGCTTCTGTTCATTGATGCAAAGTATTGAGATGATGTGGACAAGTGGAAGAAGGTAGGCACTCAAGAAAGTAGTGATAGAGTTCGAGAGTTGTTTTGTGACATTTGCTTCCGATTTGCTGTTTATTTGCGAAGGTTACATTAGTGTACAGTGGAGGTAGTGAGGAGTGCAAAATGCAATGGGTCCTGGCCCGCACCTCGTCTTCTTACATAGAGGGTGAGCTCACTATGACGTAGCAGGAGTAGACCTTAATTAACCATTACAGATCATGGCTGAATACTGTGTTGCTGGGTCACGCAATTACCAGGTGCTCTGGTTCAGGTGAGGTAGAGGTGCTTTAGGAGTTGCTTCACTTCTTGATACATAAGGGATAATACCGTGATTTTCGTTCTCATTATCGAGATCTTATAGTTTCCTTTAATAAGTGGTCTGCAATATGTACCGACATGTCCAGCAAAATTACTATTGTTGGTACACAAATAGACAACTATGTTATGAATGCGTCTGAATTGCGTTGCAGCGAAAGCCGTGTACGACAACAAGCTGCTCGAGTGTTACTTCACGAGGTCCTTCTACAAGCACATCCTGGGCAAGATGGTGCGTTTCACTGACATGGAGAGTGAGGACTACTCCTTCTACCAGGGCCTCGTCTATCTCATGGAGAACGACGTCAACACTTTGGGCTACGAGCTAACCTTCAGTACAGAGGTGTGTAGCTTGTGTCAAGTTTCATCTTTTTCACTTGCGTCTACTCACACTGAGTTACTCATTTCACTGCTAATCTACTTTGGTATTTTTACTCCTAATATATGCGCTTCTGTAATTTTACCGCTCAAACACAGTAAATCAAAAGCTGTAAAAACGTACGTAATTGTGTACAGATCAAAGTGCTTCGACATCTTTTGAAATATCGTAAATTCGCTTTTTTTACTTTGTTCACTACCTACATGGTGTGAGTGTGGTGGTCACTATATACTGCTGGGTACAAAGATGCATGAACTTTTAAGGTAGCATGGGTTCTTGGTTCAGTCTCATGGATGCATCTCTTAGGGGGCTGCACATTTACATTGAAATACGCATCTTGAACGGTTCATTCTTAAGGGAAACTCATCGTCATGAAACACTCGGTGTTTACATCAAAATGCTCGTTAAGCTGAGGCTGTTAGGCATGAAATGGCCAGTGCGTGAACTGAAGCACGGCATGTGTGCAGGTGCAAGAGTTCGGCGTGACAGAGGTACGAGAGCTGAAGCCTGGTGGTGAGAAGATTCCTGTCACAGAGCAGAACAAGATGGAGTACATCAAGCTCGTGTGTCAGATGAAGATGACTGGCGCCATCAGGAAACAGTGAGTGCTGCAGTATTATAGGGTCTGGCGTAGCTGTATTCCTGGACTTGTATGTTGCTTTGGCGTTGCAAATGCGTCTATTGATATTGTGTGGGTGATTTTGTGAAGTGAGTTACTCGATAGCAATGTGGCTGTATAGCAAGATCTGTTTTCAGTCTTTTGATGAGCAATTTCCAATTGAAAATGAGATGGGAAGTTAGAAGGGAACAGCTTTACGAGCTGGAGAAGTTCCCTCCTGTTTCCAAAATTTCGAAAGTTTTGTAACTCAAATTCGCTGTATGTGTCAAATCTCTCCGATATTGGTAACTATAGGAACCTTAAGATCTTACTAATATTGCAGCGAGTGTACTTACAGGAATTCGTTAACCTTTTCAGGCTTATACATTCGATTGAATAAAATGTATATCATGCTCCAAAATTTATAGGTTCTTTGGGAAATTCCCCTACATTTATGATGGTGGTAAAAATTTTGAGCTGCCTGTACCACCAAACATTAAACATAACTTCTTCGAAGGTATGGAATGTCTACAACCACACTTGTTAGGGTTAAGCTCCATAAAAGGTGTTTAACAATGGATAAAACTACCTTACAGCTACCATATCTTAATCAGTCTTTAGGTTTGGTCATCAATTCTGCACGGGCTTTTTGAAGTGCAAGAACCACTACTTTATATTTTACCTTCATCTCTCGTAACCGCAGTCCCTAGTATTAAACTGTGAAACTTGTGAGCTGTGAAGTTTATAGCCGGAAACACAATTTAAATGTTTTTCCCAATTATCAGTTCTGAGAACGTCGTAATGCGCCTTTTTCTGTCATAATCCTCGCGTGGTGTTCATGTTATTCCTCAGCCAGTGTTTATGGGTCTGGCGGACCCGTTGCATTTTGTATTTTTTAATGCCTCGCAATGAAACACTTATGTTAAAATACACAACAGATGGTCACTTCATCTTAATTACGAACAGTATAGTCAAAATGTTGGCTGTAGAAGTGGAAACAGGTCCCACAAACCCGAACACCAAATACGGACTAATGAGAGCCCCTCTCTCTCTTCCTTCCTCGTTGTTGGACGAATTGTAACTCTCCGCACCGCTGCCGATCGTCGTGTTCACAGCAGGCCGAGTTGAGCCTTAGCCGTCCACTCAACCCTGAAGTCTCTTTAGCAAAGTGTGCTAAACAATAGCTAGGTTTTTATGAAGCCAGCACTGCACTCAACACAACTTTGAGAACATGTTACGATTGTGTTTGTTTACACGCAGTATGATCAGTCAATGAACAGCATGTGCTTGTATTGCATTTCTGTGTTCGGGAAAAACAGACATATGGTTGGTAAAGGGTAAATTTTGCGTGCTATAAACACGACGGTAGCAGGAGATCTGGGTGGTAGGTGAAGCGTTAAGACGTCTCTCTCTCTCATCCTTAAGACTGAATGCGTTCCTGGAGGGCTTCTACGACATCATCCCCAAGCGGCTTATCTCGATCTTCAACGAGCAAGAACTGGAGCTGCTCATATCAGGGCTGCCAAACATCGACATTGACGACCTGCGCGCCAACACCGAGTACCACAAGTACCAGCCCAACTCCCTGCAGGTTAGTGCTGCTAGCACCACAAGTACCAGCCCAACTCCCTGCAGGTTAGTGCTGCTAGCACCACAAGTACCAGCCCAACTCCCTGCAGGTTAGCGCTGCAAGGCAATATTTTTATCAGCTATATTTTTAGCTAGTCAGTGCTGCAAAGTTTCTGGCTGGATCCCAGCATGGTGGTACACAATAACGAGCAGGTAGGGCACTGTGCGCTGTATCCAGTGCTGCTCGCCGGTATCACTGGATACAGCGCACGGTGCAATTTTCGGAACTCTGATTTTTACGAACTGTTGCTTTAGAACAGAGTGACTGTGGTATCTTTACCTCCAACACAATTGCCCAATTGCGGTGTTAAATTTTGTTTTAAGAATATGTCCATCTTTACGTGTATTGTAACCTGACTTGCGTAATGAAGACTCGACTGTACTGAACTAAAACCTGTTCCAGATCCAATGGTTCTGGCGTGCGCTGCGTGGGTTCGACCAGGCGGAGCGTGCTAAGTTCCTGCAGTTCGTGACGGGCACGAGCAAGGTGCCCTTGCAGGGCTTCGCTGCTCTCGAGGGCATGAACGGTATCCAGAAGTTCCAGATCCACCGCGACGACCGCGCCACCGACAGACTGCCCTCCGCACACACCTGGTCAGTGCTACCATTGCTCGTGCCCTCAATTTCTTGTGGTCTCAAAAATTGATGGTGTTGCTGTAGGTCCCCGGGATTTTAGTACGGTCCTTGTCACTCATTTTCGGATGTAAGCAAATTGCTGGACTCCATTCAAGTACTCGAGCTAGAGAAAAATCTTTTATGTTTAGTACGTTAACTATTTTATTTAATAATGATCGTAATAATCTTTCCAGTAAAAGATCTTTCATGAATTACTAGATGACACTGCGAATAACGAATAGAGTTATGGAAGGAGTACGTGACAACTACCTTGATAAGCTATTGTATTGCAGCTTTATGACTGCTTTATTAATCTTGAATAAACCCTCGAAGACAATTGACATGTGTGTGTGTGTGCAGCTTCAACCAGCTTGACCTACCAGTCTACGAGACATACGACAAGTTGCGCCACTACCTCCTGAAGGCGGTGCACGAGTGCTCTGAAGGCTTTGGGTTTGCGTGAGGTGGCGAGTCTGGTGCCCGTAGAGCGGAGGTCACGGGCCCAACATTCCCTGTAGAGAACCACCACATCTTTGTTGTTGTTGCTGCTGTTGCCCGGAGTCACCACCCTCAGCTAGAAAGGCTTCAAGTATTACTGCTAGACTATCTAAATAATCACGCACGTTGCAACCTACTGAGATTGCCTGTTTGTACGAGTGTTCTGCGGAGACAACGGTAGCTTCTCTCGTGTATATTAGCGCGTTGTGGCGCTGCTTCTATGTCAGTTAACTTATTTGCACACTCAAAGGACGCTGCAGTCCTGCTTCGGTTGTACCGTGGGCGGCATTGTATAGCTGTGATGTAACCGTGGCTTGACGCTCCTTTCTCTATACCTTTTTTTATGAGCGGATTTCATTGACATTGTTTATCGGAGAAACTTAAGCATTCTATCAAGTAAACGGCAAAGTAATGAATTCCTCACGATTTTAATGGGAGTTTTCCTGTGAGTGTCATCCCCACTGGAATGGACAGTTTGTGCATCAATAAATACGTATTGAAATCATCCTAACTTTCCTTCTTGTACGGGTCACTCTGTGTTGAAATTCAACGTTTAGCATCTCCTGGCAGACTGAATTGAAACTCTATGTTAGCTTCGATTACATAAAGGTAATTCATTAAAAGATCCATGGACAAATGTGAAATTAAACACATTCAGATGCTACGAAGGATTACACCAGAAGATTGCAGGTCTCAGTTGCAACATGGAACTGATGGTAAAGTTGTGCATACATACCGAGATCTCCATTTGGAACGATGTGTGCTGAGTTGTGGAACCTGCTGCAGGACGCAGGTCAGTTATCACATATGCTTCAGATTGTACTAGAAATGCAGCTCGGCTTCAGACTGTGATACTGCGTCACGCCTGGGGCGAAAAAATAGAAATAATGAGAAGTACACGCAAGTGTATGATGTGCACTTGAAGTTGATGGACAACGTACACATTCTTCAAGAGTTTACGAAGACTGAGTTAGCGCCACAAAATGAAACTTTTAGTCGTATAAAACAATCGTACATGACTTTCAGTTAAGGAATATATTTGAAATTACTGGTGTGCCCAATTTGAAAAATCACAATAGAATCGACAAAAAAGCTTTGCCAAGCGTTAGATCACAGGTTTATTGACGAAAAATATTCAATAAATACTGGAAAATCATTGAAAAATATTCAATGATCTAAGTAAAGGCATTTCTGCGTTGATGATCTTAGTTATTATTTACAGTTTTAAAATTATTCTAGCTTCTTCAGCTCTTGATTATGGATTCAAAACATTCCGAGAGCGAGTTAGCAAATGCAATGAAAACGTACCTAATCCTGTAAATAGCAAAATATTGGCCGCTTCAATGCCTGTTATCAACTTTGGTAGTGTGCGTTTATAAAATTCCTAATAATCTTGCTCAAGAGATCAACCGTTCGTACCGCTTCGGTTCATCTAACGATTAAATTACATAACACTCAAAAATGTCACGAGTTCGTACTGAGGATTACCAATTTCTTTGATGATGAAAATTGAAAATTTGTTCCATCATACAGCCCAGCATCTCTTGCTGTCCGCACTGCGTAAAACAACGCAATGAATTAGAAAAAAGAACACGCATGTAAGTCAACGGTACAGAGTGGACTAATTGTAGGGTACCTCTGCGTAGGCAGGATAGCCGGTATCAGTTACACGAGCTACACTGAGATGCTGAAAAGACTCCATTGCTGGAACTGTTTTCAAAAAGTACCTTCCTTGTGACCGGCTCTGTAATAGCTATAATTGACGAGTGTAATTCTGCTAATCGAATACAAGTTTCTTGGCAAACATTAGCTCAAAAATAAAGACGCCTTGCTAAATTTCAAAGGAAATTTTTACTTTTCAAAAATGTTCAAACAAAGTTAGCGAAACAGCCTCTTAACCAGCAAGGGAAGAATGTAATGAATGTTAAATATTTTAGACGAGATTCGAGTAGACTTATTCTTTGTAGTTGGTACGCATACCTCAGTTAGTAGATATGTGGCCTTGGACGACTAAATTTCAGTATCAACTAATCCTATTAACACCACATACATAGTCTGCACTGGAAGCTATTGATTTAAAGTAGTTTATTAACCACTTCAAGCATGTTGGTAGAAAATACAAATAACCATGCGTGTTATTATTCGCTAGTAGACACACGTGAAAAAGTTTACTTGTTTTTTACTCAAATTTTTCGTTTGATTTGCCAGTGGACGCGGGCCTTGCGAAGGAGTTTCCACATTAAAGGATGAGCTTTTTGTATCCACAATACAATGCTTAGAATACATGTATACCCGTTCCATTGAGAAGTCAATGCTTAGTGTAAGATAAACGGTTAATTTCAGCATGTAATATTTGAACTTTCAAGCATGTTTTCCAGAAAACATCGTTATTCCCATAGTTATTCAGATTAAATTGCATGGTATCTCATCTTGTTATTCAATAGATAAATTTTTCTTATCTAAATCCTTAAGAGTGTGATTGAGAGACGAACCAAGCAAGCAAGAAACTGTATTTTTATATAGTGGATTGCGAGATGCTACAGATAAAAGGCTAAACGCAAACTTGTTTTTGGCGGCCGGTAAAATGTGCAACACCGTCAAAAATTAGCTCTTCCAAAAAATTCTGTGCAAACGGTTTAGGGCTGAAAACTTTAGCCCCAGAAAGAGTTAAATAAAGCTAGTGTCTTGTCATGACTTAAAACCGCTACACCAATATGAAGAGAATTCTTGCTGTGGTTACAATCCTGATTTTTTTGAAATTTTTTCGTTTTTATTTTAGATAAAGTGCGTGCATTTAAATCTTATACCAGTAACCTAATAATACTGCTAATAACGCTACTTGAGTAACAACACTAATAGGAATGATAATCTACCGTCAAATTAGTTGACGGTAGATTATCATTCCATGAGGGGCTGTCTGTGACAAGCTGGATCTTCCAGTGATGCCCTAAATTGGATGGTCCATTTGCTTGGAATGGCTCAGGGTGGCCTCAGAGGAATTAGTTTGGATGACCCTGGTTCACAGGAGAAAAACTCTGGGATGCCATCCTGTTGTATGTGCGTGTGTATTGGAGGGAATTGAAGGCCGTTACAAAGGCCCCAGCCAAACGCTGGCCCACGATCTAAGTCTAAGTCTAAGTTCAGTCAGCAGTGACCGTAAGCAGTAGTCCGCGAGAATTTAAGCATAGACCCAAAATTTCAAATTCCGACCTCAAATTCACATTATGGAGTGTGAACTTATTGCCATCAATGAAGCACTTCAATGGATATTGCTGAATAATTGTCAAGAAGAAAAGTATGTAATTTTCA
>VCRD01004479.1:0-22614 GCA_006783055.1 Trinorchestia longiramus
TCAAGATTTTTTCTGGAGATCTCAAGATTTTTACGTTCGGGTCAAGTTCGGTGTTGAGATCGGTGTCGAGATTTTCCCGCCGGTCAATTACCGTACAAAAGAGCAAAGCCCTCATGAAATTTTTACTGTTTTTTGATCATAGCATATAAAAATTAAGCATAAGAATTTGAGCATAGTATATTTTCATAAACATTTATCTCACATGATTCTTTTTCAGTAGAATATAGAGTTTAACATACTTCTGTTTAATGTATTTAAATATACAGGTAGTTGAACATCCATTTTTGCTATCTTAACTGCAGTCGTTAGTTGGTGAAAAAGTTCACATCGAACGAATCGAATTACATGGAAAGGTTTGAAACTAAAATAAACTTGACATAAAAGAAGCAGAAGAGTCAACTTTTGCGGATTGCCGAGGCCCGCAATTTAGAAGTTAACGCGTGGGTTTGTGGTTCAGCCGTTTCGTGTGCGTGTGTTGGGATTAGACAACTCTGGCTCACAGGAGGAAAACTGGAATGCCATCATTTTGTATGTGTGTGTGTATTAGAGGGAATTGAAGTCCGTTACAAAGGCCCCAGCCAAACGCTGGCCCTCAAGTCTAAGGGAAGTGTCCGCTAGCTGTAACTTTTGAGCTATTTCAATAAGGAACTCGCCGCAAGAATGTCTGCCGAATACCATAAAGTTAAAACTGGAAAATTACGATTAAAAGGAGAAAAGTAAGTATGTTGCGGCTTACTTCAACAATTAACGAGTATGAGTGATGCATTAGTGTTTATTCCCAAATTATAGTTTTGTAAATGTGTGATGCTTTTGTGCATTTTCTTGTACTACAGATACGTTATAGACGAATACATTAATTAGTGTGTTAAAACTAAGGCCATTTGAAAACTATCTTGTGTTTGTAACTACTAATGATTTACGTTGTAGACTGGACTTCCACTTCTGCAACAGGATGGTTTGTCCTAGACCTGATGTTTTCTACTTAGATGTTGTACAACTCAGTGTTTCCAAATTTCTATTAGTGGCACTTAATTTTTATCATAAATTTTTGTGTACTAATGATTTTTTTACACCATTCAGTTTTAAAAATGTTTATAAAATTTATTGATAGTCATGAATATTGTTGAATTTTACCATTCCCACTTGAGGTATGTATCATAGGTCATTTACTACAGGAGTTGAGTTGTTAGTTGAAATTCCTTGAAAAACAGCAATTTTGCTTGATTTTTCACAGAGAAACTAATCATTATTTTAATGTGTGGCAATACTTTCCTATGCAAGAAGTAGAGGAAATTTCTTCAATTTTGATTGCAATTTTAGGCTGTGAAAAAATTAATTCCACATGTCTGGCAATATATATGACTTATTTGTGAATATTTATTACAATGTGATTTATTATTGAGAAAAATATGGACATTTAGATTACTTAAGACTAATCTAGTAACTATTTAACTAAACCTAGGTGACATTAATAGAGCATCTAGTATATCTTGTATGCTGGTTGATACTTCATATAACCTATTCAATCTTTTATTCAATTATTTATCATTATTTATGTCATATTGTCTTAAAAATTAGGTGTATAGAAGTCAAAATAGACTTCTGGTAAGTATTACACTTGAATTTGGTGTTCAGTATGATTTAGAATACATGGTCTTTATAATGACTGCATTACATTGCCTTCTTCATTTGTTTCCACTTTTTTCTCTTCATTTTAACCTAGGGCTTCAATGTGTACACCAAGCTTGAACAATCTTTTATACACTAGTGTACCCATGCCATCAAAAATGATGGCAAATACTGCCATCATTTCAGCAGATAATTTTTTTGTGCTGCTATTCTGTGATTCTTTCTACAAGCATAACACTGGTCATCATCCTCCTATTCACGCCTCTGCCTTAGTCTTGCTGCTGATCGTATGGCCTGTAGTCGTTCTTGTGAACTATTTGCATACTGATCCTGCTTCTGTTGCCTTACAGCAGCTTGGTGTTTTTGAGTTGATCTTTCTCTTGCTATCTGTTTTTGCGTTTGGTTTAGTCATTTTCATTTTGTTTGAGTGTAGTTTCCATGCTTAAGCTTTTTTCAAAGGAAACTTATTTTTCTTGTGATGGTATTTTTGAGCTGCAATAGAAGTAGTTATAGCTATTCTTATCTTATCCTAGATACAGAAATTCAGCATTACTGAAAGCAACTGTGAGTTTGTGTATGTACATTGTAATATACAATACCTGCCAAACTCGGTATCCACGATACGGACTCGAGTATATAAGGCTCTGGATCTCTAATTTTTTTAAAGTGACTTATTATAGGTGCACTTGTACAGTCCAAATGAGTGTATTAATTTACCAGTGAACTGAAACCAAGACTGCTAGTGCTAATTTCTTCCTATCTATTCTTAAGATTGTGACACGAAACATATAAATAAATAAATATACAAACACACGACAGTTATTCTTAGTAGTTGATTGTTTCTTATTGTCATTTCACTGATGTGCAAGTTTATTCTTTACTAATATCAAACTACATCTGAACTTAGTGTTTTGTATGTAAATTTTTAATTTGAAATCTCTATTCTTTGTTTATCATATGATAAATCAATGGTACTCAATTAGTTAAACATGATCTAAATCTGGACTACAGGGTGTTATTGTTTAGATCAAAGTTCTTGAAGAAAAATAAATTGTGCACTCATGACAGAATCATATGCAAACATATTAAGCTGAAACTATTGTCCAAACTTTTGACATGTAGGAAATTGTGTTGCTAGACCTTCTCAAGCATTTATTGAGTACCTCTATGCTAGATTATTGATGTCAGTTGTCATTTCCAGAGTGAAAAAACACAAAAGCAAGAAACGCAAGCATGATGAAGAAGGTAGTGGCTCCAAATCTGACCAACTGAGTTCATTCGACGTAGATATGCGTGAGCACGGTGGCTGGTGGAAAACCAGTGCAACACATGAGGTAACTTGTTTTTCTTTATTTGAATTAAGTCCCTGAATGTTACTATATCTTTGGTTGCTATTTTTTTCTTTGAAATTATTTCTTAAATTTTCAAAACCTTGCACTTATTTATATTAAGGAAAGAAATTTAAGTAGGGGCCAGAATTTTTTCCCTGATGCATGGGCAGTGTGGAAAAATTTTTGATTTTATTGTTTGCTTACACAAGACATTTTGAAAACAAGTATATAGTGCATCAAGAAAAGATTCATTGCTATAGTTATAGTTAAAAACATATAATTAAAAACACCTCAATGTTTGTCATGTGAAAATTCTAATCATAAATTGAAGAGATGGAAAATCACCTGCATAGTCATGATATATCTAAAAGAGAGAAAATATAAGTTATTGTATAGAAAATGTGTTAACTGTAGTTCTAGTAATATCAGTTCATAAAGAATATATTATGCAACTGTTTTCTTCATATGATGAACACATTTAACATCTATTTCATATTTATTAATAGTATACAAATCCCAACAGTAAGGCAACATTTGTTGATATGAAACAAGTTGATAATTATGGCATGGGACTTGGGTAATACGGCATTTGACTTTGGTATCACAGCATAGGACATGGGTATCAACCCAAGGAATGGGCCAAATGGCTCGTTCTTATTGCCTTGTTCTATTCTATTCTAATTTGAAAAAAAGTAATTACAGAAAACATCTAACAGAAGCTATTGAGTTCATTTAGCTCAAACCTAATCTGACATCCAATCATGTATATTCTTTATTTATAGGATAATACCATATAAATCATCTCTATATATAGAGCATTTGATACATATACCGTGATACTCAATAACAAAGCTTGCTGCTGCAAGTAGGTTCACTGCTTTTGACAAATCTTCAAAATTTGTAATGTTATATTATTTTGTATCACATGTAAATGACATTGTGAACATTATGCATTGGCATACTTGGGCCCAACAAAATGCAAACTCCTTGTGTGTCATGTGACTAGGTGTGCTGGCGAGAATTATACACTGATGCATTTCCGAATGTTTCCATTTCTCGTCTGCTTTCATGCAGCAAAATTTTTGAATCGAAAGGCTATGGCATGAGAGGAACAACTGTAATATGATGTGGCGAGAGCACATTTGCGAAAACTTCTGGGCCCTACTGCAAAAATTAGTCTATTTTATGGTCCTTCCAGTCTTCAGGCTTTTTTTTGTAAATTGAGGAGTATTAATTATTCAAAAATGTGTCTAAACTATGTAATGTTTTTCTGTGTATAGGTAAGTTTATTAAACCTATTAAGGCTGTGATGATGGTAGATGTGTACGTGCGGAGCTCGTGCGACATTTGTCGAGTAAAATTCAACTGTCGCGTGCCCAAAAACACAAACACAGCATACTTTAATGGCTCGGAAAAGCTGTAGGCTAACAAAACACGAACACATGACTGATATTCAACGACCACTTCGAGACCTCGAGAAGCTCACCAAATAAGGAGGGGCTAAGGAAGCCATGAGGCGTAGTTTCTGAAACACCAAAGGATATATAAGCTGCTGTTGGGAAAGCTCAGAGACCAAAGGTGAACACAGTCCTGCGAGTTGATAGGGCACCGACGAGCGAAGACAGGCGGCTGTCCGATCTACAAGAAATCACGACGAAAATTTTCTCGATGTGGAGGGAGGGAGGGAGGTTCCTTCCTAGAAGAAGTCTGTGTGGAGAAGTCATTGAAGAAGTTCATGCCAACTTGGGAAAAGTTCTTGCCTATGAGTAACTTGTCGAAGCTTGGAAATTCAGCGTCAATTTGAATTTGTCTACATTACTCATCTCAAAAAATCAACGACAGTAACGACGTGGAAATATTAATTAACGCACTGCAACCCAGCGATACCCCTTTAAACCAGGGGGGGGGTTAAGTATCAGCATGGACAATCTGGAGACAGTGTACGTACACGAACACACGTGTAAACAATAAGGACTGCCCTGCAACAAAGGAGTGAACGCACAATGGAGTGAATTCTTAGTGTGGCTAGCGTGAACAAGGTACTGTCATTCGGTATGAGAGTGCATTTGGGTAATTATTATCAGTGAAATAGTTGATAGGGTTGCACTGATTTTCATTAATTCATAACATGCTCGCGTGCCATTTACGTGTGTTGTTAGTGTGACCGCGTGTCGCCTCTCCTGTCATTCATTGTAGGACGAGAGTAGGGAGTTATGAATGAAACTAGGGTGAATTTAGGCAATAGGAGTCCATTGATTTATAATATACTTTCTTGCCATTTACGTGTGTGTTAAAGTAAACATTGCTAACTAACTTGTCATATTTGTTCCCTTCTTGCATCGGCCTCATTTATGAATAACGTGTCATTGACTGTTACGAGGTTTGGATCCCTCTAATTTGCGGCGACTGTGTCTTTATGAATAATTGATTGCATTCCTGTTAACATAAGTGTACGTATGCTATTTTCGTTAAAAACTCTATTAAATGCTTGTAAATCTCGTTAATTCATGCATTAATGTAATGATGCTGCTCGTATCGCTACACCATGTATATTATTTTCAAACTTCTCATTGTCTGTGGTGGCTTGTCTAGCATTTTGCAAACATTTCTGTTAGCACTATTACACCATTTTTTGCCCCATTGTAATTCTCACTTGATGGTCAGTAAGCATTACATCAATATTTTGTCAAATAAACGGACCATAAATCTTGAAGATAGTTAATGCATTTAATACACAACCATAAACTCCAAGTTTTGGATTTGTAGCTTCCTGCTATTATGCAGTTCAATGTTACACTTCTTGGCTGGAAGTTTTATATTTCTCATGTGTTTTTTTCTCTTCAGATCAAAGGAAATATTGCCATACAAGTTGGTAATGGACCTGTCTATGTACGAGCAATGGATAATGGACTTTTTGCTCTGGGGCCTCCACATGATGAAGGTAAATTAGAAATTGAATTTAAAATTTACCCGTATCTATTGTGCATCAGAACCCAGCTACAGACAACACTAGTCAATTTTTTATCATGTAGCCAAATATTACTACTTTTCACTTAGATATCATGGTTATTAAAAGTACAGACTACATTTCTCTGGATCCTTAACTTTTCAACTTTAAAGTGAGGGCTGACCGCTGTCAAAGCCTTTGTTGTGTTCTTTAATTCCCTCTAAAATACACGCATACAACAGGGTGGCATCCTAGAGGTTTTTTTTTGCCTGTGTGTCAGACTCTCCTAAGATTATTTCTCAAGGGCCATCCTTAGTCATTCCATGCAAAAAATCAGCTAAGTAAGGGCATCACTGGGAGAGCCAGCTTGTCATGAACTGACCCTCTTGCTTGGCAGGTAGTCACACTAATCCACAGGACTGATTGTTCAAAGTCAATGTTTCTTATTCCATGTGTACACTAGAAAATTCTTCATTGCATCCACAATAATCATGTACCATTTTTCATCTAACCCTACAAAATAACTCGTATCGGATTTCTCTTGAACACATCTGGCATTCCACTGGTTATCTCCATACTGCCCATAAACCTCTCGTGCTAGTACTCATATTTACTAAACTCTAAGACCAATTGTTCAATTGTGTTCTCTATTTCTCTGTTACACTGCTTACATAAACTGTTATTCCCCTCATTCCACCTTCATGTGCACGTATTCACACTTAATGCTTTACACCTGATGGCAAACAAGAGTTGGCTGCCAAAACTTCCATCATAGAACATTTCAACCTTTGGTACATTCCTACGGACATAACAAATAAAGGTGGTCTTCCATTCCATTTGTTCAAACCATAGTCTTTTGTCAGTCTTTTAATTTCCTTCTTCCACTTTTTGCAATCCCACTTCAGTCCTTCAACTCCATTATTTCTCAATAACCAGTCATTCATCGGTTACCCAATTCTGACCCAAACAATCTTGTCGATCTTCAGCTTTCTTTCGAGTCCCCTGCAAATTTTCTCCCATAGACTTTCACTCAGATTTCATTCAAAGTTAGGTTAACCGACTTTTTATTCTCCTTTCGCTCAATTCTCACCTTATAATTAAACACAGGTTTTATCATTCTTTCAGAACACAGACTCCGCGCTAGATCCCCTCTATCAGCTTCTACAGTCGTCCATTTCGGAGTTTCTTATGCCAAACGCCTTACCTTATTCTACAGCACCTCCATCTTTTCAAGGTCTTCTTTAGTCTATACCATAACATTCATACCATACAATACACTAGGTACAGGTATGTACTTCTACATTCATACTTGGTTACTCTATATTTGGCCACATGCTGCCACTATATAGCTTTTGCCACTTTCTGAGATTTTGCTTATGCACATCCCTCTTCACTCAACGTACATCCCAGCTATTTATATTCTTTGGTTTCGCCTATTTTTTCTTATCCGATATTTCACTCTATCTGTTAAAATGTTAGGAAAAATCACAAGGGCGTGATAACGCTAACCAGGTTTATTTCAGTAAAGACAGTCAGTATCGAGGCTTAAGTACAGGCACCTTTGTTTACATGGCAACGCCAAGCTAATGATTGAGGCTGGAACCAGTGTCAGCGCTGTGAAGATGGTTCTCTACCACCAAACAGACTCGGATCACATTAAGTTCCAAGAGTATTGAACACATCGTTACGCATTAACATTTAACATACATTAGTCAAACCCATTCAACATGGAACATTTAAACATTCAACACTATCTCTGTCAATGTTATCGCCATTTATAGCTATAACTTTACTTTATCTCCCTCAAATTTCACCTTGAAATCTCGACTACATATATTCATTCACAATCTCAAGCATCCCTTGTAGTTCTTGCCCTGATTTACTAACCACAACATTGTCATCAGCCTATATCAAACAACTCTATTTTTCCTTTCTGACTTCCAGTTCCTAATCACTCACTCTCAGATGGAGAGTTAGTTCTTGTGTGTATTTATATCAAACAGTAGGGAAGGCAAGAGTCTAACCCTGTCTCATTCTTCTTCCGCTCCTCGCCTGCCCAGTCACTAAATTTCCCAATCGATAGATCGTACATGTATGCTCGTACAGATTTTTCACGATGTTCACTATCTTCTCACTGAAGCCAATTTTTTCCAGGGTGTCTAATACGCTCAAATGGCATACTTTGTCATACGTAGCACAATATCCAGAAATGCCAGGTATACCTTTTTATTCTCTTTCCTTTTTCTTTCAATAATTTCACTTTCCCCAAAAAATTGTCTTCACCATGTCTATCTCTCCTAAAGTCATCCTGTTCTTCACCCATTACTCTTTGTTCTTCCACAACATGTTTCATCCTTTTATTTAGAAAACCACAAAAAATCTCACCGTGTCAACCAGAGCAATAGGTTTATAGTTTTCTGGGTGCTTACGTATTATCGGGAGGACCTTTAAAAAAACGACTCAAAAATTAAAGTAAATTATTTATTGAAACGGTTAAAACAATAAAATAACATTACATTTGTAATTCCGGAAAAGAAAAAGTAAAAATCAAAGGTCCTGACCTAACCTAACCTAACCTAACCTAACCAACAAACCCTGTGAAAAAAAAGAAAAAGTAAAAATCAAAGGTCCTCCCGATAATACGTAAGGACCGTTTTCTGTTCTTTCATGCTAAATACAATAAAACTACATTACATTTGTTCGTCATTTGAGACTTTTTCCACTCCATATCTCATCAAACATTTCAATATCTCTTATGCTTCCACTACTATGCTTGTAAAACTCAAATGGAAGTTCCAGCGTTGCCACACGTCCTTGAAAATCTCGAAATGTCCTTGAAAAAAAATAATTTATTTTAATTTTGAAATGTTCTTGAAAAATTGTATTGTGTCCTTGGATTTTTAAAAAGTAAGAATGGTGAGTTATTAAAAACAAACAAGTGTAGCTTATGTCATTTGCAGCATATTGTGAATGTGTATTGTGTGACAGTGGCTATTAAATCACTGTAGTTCTCCATATTTTATAATGTTAGTGGGTTTGATCGAACCCTGATATATTCCTACCATTTGAATTTAAACAGAAAAAATCATGTAAATAGTTTCACAGCTAACAGATTCCTAGGTATGTAGACAAATATTTTTCATAAGTTTTTTATCCATAATTAAATAAGAGTATTCACCGTACGGGGTAGGAGCATGACTTAATGAGGGTCATGCACGCCTCGGAACCAGAGCTGCTTGTGTTGTGTAGGTATCACTCATTGGTCAACTCGCTGCTAGGGCCACAACAAAAAAATCATGTTGATCTGAATCCTGAATTGGCAATTTTCCCAATTTATATAATTAGATATTATCTCACTACCCATATCTGCTGCAAAATTTGGTTAATCTTGACCCAATAAAAACTAATAAAGTTGTGTTGAAATGCATATTATTGTTTAATAGAATTGATTTAGTGTAAATTTGTGTCCTTGGTATTTCAATATTTACCCCTGAAATGCCCTTGAATTTTATTTTCAATTTTGTGTGGCAACCCTGAGATGTTCAGGACCACTAGCTTTCCCATTTTTATTTTTTCAAACTTTTCAGTTTCTTCGCACGCAATTTCATCTTTTATTTGTTACTAATATTCTCTAACCCGGAGATTAATTGGTTCTTCATCTGTCAATTGCGTTTATTCGTCCCACTAATGTCTTCCCAAAAGTTCACAGCTACTTACTATTGGAGCCGTATCATCAACTACTAATTCATGGATTTACAATTTACTACCTCTGTTATTACCATGTTTGAATTCATGTCGCCCTTTAATACCATTTGGATCTAATGCCCGATATACATACTGTGGATTTTATGAAGGTGGAAGTAAGAGGCCCCGCTGTATTTACATATGCAAGTGTATGGTTAGGAATTTGAAATATTTTGTTGACTTGTGAAATATTTTTGTTAAAATAATGTCGCATCCCAGTTTTTTTTCATGTCTGGTAATTTAGAACTTTTTGATTTAAAAAAGATTTAAAAGAACACGATGATACTCTACTCAAGAACTGTGACTGACCCCCCATGCTTTCTAAATTTCTGTTCTGTGAAATTGCATACCAAAAATTAAATTCCGGTGGACATGTGAAGTGTTAAGTGCGTAAGTTTACCATTTTTTGCGTACTAGCAGCCGTTAAGACATATGATGCTTTTTTGACAGGCAAGTTTTCCCGTATTTCCTATGATTAAATTACGATAATAATGAAGCTATTAAGGATGCCGGAAAGTTCTGTCCTGCATTTTGTTAGGAATGATAATTGAAAGGAATATTACTGAAAAATCATTATTGCTTAACAAAATAGTCATTGTCATTACAAATAACCTTTGTCCATCTACTTTGGAGCTCTTTAATGCCCCTTTCAAAAAAATTAACATCTTTGGAAGAAATAAAGAAATTGAACTCCGCTTCAACGTCGTGAAAATTTGTGAATCTTTTTCCGCTGATGAAATGCTCTAAAGAACGAAATAAGTGAAAATCTGATGGAGCAAGGTCTGGCGAGTATGGTGGGTGAGGAAGAATTTCCAACTTAAGGACTTTATTTTTCTTGAGTTTGTGTGGCAGAATTGGGTCTAGCGTTATCGTGTTGCAAAATAACTCTTTTCCTGTTCACTAGAGCAGAACATTTTTTACGCAACGATAAATTTAGATGTTCCAGTTGCTGACAGTAAAGGTCTGCAGTCGCAGTTTTTCCTTGCTCTAATAATTCAAAATTAAAGAAAATGAAAGAAAAGAGGACGGGACTTTCCGGTACCCTTAGTGTAATTAGATGTAGTCATCTTATTTGGGCTAATTACTGTGTCCTTTTACGCACCAATGAAAAATGGTTATCTAGTGTGGTAGTAAATGTAAACTTGCTTCTCAAACTCCACTCATAAACAACATGGGATGCTCAATTTTGCCTCTATTGGCATATAACAGACAGAATTATGTATGATGTTTCCAATTTTGCTAGTTATGCATCTAAGTTTTCAAATGCATTGTGAGTCTGACCCTGGTGGCTGAGCCTTATATCTGTCTCGTTTCGAATTTTTATTTAATTATGGTTGCTGAATACAATTATTTAATTATTTAGTGAACGTTTTTGCTGCGCAAATATGATCACTCGCTTCCCATGTGCCTTTGCAATACTCCCCTCAAAATTATATTGAGTAATGTGACCGTGTATTTCATGTAACGTAACCACGCAGATTATAATTTACAGGAGATGGACCGTCCCCCGAGGAAGTTCTAACTTCGCTACCAACAGGAGACAGTCATAAAGTGGCCTTCAAGTCGGGCTACGGAAAATTTGTGGGCATCGACGGCAAAGGCAAGCTGGTGGGCAGAACTGAAGCCATGGGACCACGAGAAATGTTTACTCCTGTATATGAGGTGGGCAACCTCATGGCTTGAGTTACTGCTATTATTAAGACGTTTAATTCTAAGCCTCCTCAGTGACACGTAATAAGAGGAGTACGGACACGAGAGCTGGAGGTTTGTATCGTCCCTGCTTCGGTTGAGATTTTTTACATCATGTGTGTACGTAGACAGAATTGCAAGCGTGAGTGGCGGGTAGAGAGAATAGTAGAAAACACCCAACTTCGAGCTTGCATTCTTCCAGGATAATCGTGCCTGTTTACTGGCTACCTAATAAAGTGGAGGTAAAATGAAGTGAATTTTATCAGATTTAGTGGCTCAAGCATGAAAAACTAGTAGAAATTAAATTTATAAGCAAATATCTATATTCATAATGTGCTTCTTTTACATACAACAAAATTTTCCTAGGGCTGAGAATTTTTCCAAATAGATTTCGATTAGACACTAATATTTCTTACGAAGGCCATGAAGGTTCCTTTTGATGGCACCATCTGAGGCAACGGCAGTTTCGTTCGGGAAATACCCATGTATTTTCCTAAAATACTCGATCTTGCTGCTGTTGAATTTGAGTTAGCTGTTGGAGCAGCTACGTATGAATATTTGTGGATATAAGACTAAGAGTGTGCGTGCTTTGAAGTAAGTACTCGTATTGTTCCCATGAAACTAATAAACAATTAGGAAGTCGACACCGGCAGTACTGTCCTTCTAGTGGTTTTTTTTTGTTGTTATTCGTATCATGTTATTTATGTTGAAATTCTAAGGTTGAGCAAAACTATTTTTCCTATCAGAGCTTACTTTTAGCGAACCTTTGGGATCTGCCACTCTTTGTAGCTGACACTTTGCGTTCAACAATAGAGTTAGGGACTTATTGGTAGAGTTTGTTGTGGGAACAGTAGCTTATGTTAGAATAGAATAAGGCAATAGGAACGAGCCGTTTGGCCCATTCTTGGTTCAATACCGAAGTCCCATGCCGTCTAAAAGTAAATCCATCAGTCATGCACGTACACCTTAACCACGTAAGTCAATTTAGTCGTGTGCACACATATCACTCACGCACAGGCGTTTATGTCACGAGCATTTATCTCAATCATACATTAACCTTAAGGAGTTAGGGACATAGTTAGTAGGATGTAGTACTGGGGGGTTGCGTGTTGGGTAGGACCTTTTTTCTCGTGTTAATCTTCTCTATCTTACGAATGAAAGGACACGATGCAGCTGCTCTGCAGTCTTCAATGTAGTCCCCCCTATTTTAGCGTGTCGTTGTTTTTCAGTGGCCATTGCGACTGAGACATATCTTTATGCTGATATGGTGGTAAAAACCTCTGAGACTGAACTGTAAAAATTGTTATGCCTCTTATGTGCTTTAGTAAATGAGCTGCATCTCTTTACTTACACGAAATTGTATCTTTATCATTTACTGCTGGTAGGTTATCTTGAGGGCGGGTTGAACATCATTCTTTGTTTATTTTTAGTAGCCAATGATCCTGTTAGGGTAACCAGAATTGTTTTTTTAATGAAAAGATGGTTTCTAGCCCGGACGTAGGCCGTCGATATTCTTAAAATGCTTTTTAATTTTTCTGGGAACGAATTTTTTCATGGAAGGTAATTTTTGCTTTGGCCCTAGTTCTCATCCACATCCTGGTTTTGGAATTAGATAAGAAGTTTGGAAGGTCTTTCAATACCTTTCCCTTTGAACTCATTCCTTTTCTAGCAAATTGTACAGATTGTTGTAATTGAGGAAGAGGGAAAAAAAGCCCATGTATTAAGTATTTCTGTTCACTCTTAAAGTTGAAATTATCTGGTATAAAATAAAGTTTGCTTGTTAGCAGATGTCCCTGCAGACGCTCGAAGTTCCGCTAACCTGTTCTGAGTTTAATGCAAGTTGAGAAAAATTTACATTTCTTATGTTCAAGCATTTATTAATGTAAATTTTACACCCTCAGAATGGCGAGACAGCGCTGTTATGCGCTAACGATTGTTTCATGGGTGTGGACGACGAGGATAACATAATCGCTGCGTCGTCTGCTGTTGGGGCGACGGAGAAGGTCACCATCCGCTCGAACACGGTGAGGTGAGAGGCTCATGTGTGTAGCAAACCTACTGGTCCAACCAAGAATGGGCCAAACGGCTCGTTCCTATTGCTTTATTCTATTCTATTCATAAAGGTTGCATTTCATCGTCTTAGTTAGTGATGGTATGGAACAAACATACTTCCCTGCTCTAATTTAAGAATGTTCTACTTCAGGACCGCAAGTCTAGATGTTGATATGAATCTGCATTATTTTTTTTGCCGTGACTCAAGTTCAAATTGACTTTAATTCTCCGTGTTTTGAGAGTGATGGTTTTGTGGGTTTTGTAATGCGGATCTGACTCCTTCACTATCTCTGGTTCAGGTATGGACCTCTTATAAACTTGTATCCAAAATACTCAAAATAGGCCAAAGCTGTTAAATTTCACTGCTTAGGATGATTGAGAAGTTAAGGTAAATAAATCTTACGTGTGAGTGAAATTCTCATTCTCTTACGTGCTTTGGATCCAAGTCTTGGATTATCTTCATTGTTTTGTTGCAGTCCTCAGGGGATAAAGGGGGATTCTTTACATCAGGTTGCCGTGAAGTATGAAGTCAACATAACGTTATGTGTTTGCAAATAACCCAACCGCAGAATTTTTTGGTATGTCTTTTAAGAATATCCCAGTTTCTGCCCCTACCCTCATCCTTAAATTGTAATATTCCATCTCATAATATTTCTTATAAAATTATGCTCATGCCAGTTACAGGGTCTCGACTAACCGAGCACTTCACATGGTAGTTGTGGTAATTGCCGAGGATTTTCAGGTGAATTCAATCTTTGCTTTACCAAAGCAATAATTGTAAAATTACGATTTTATTTTTCTTTCTAAACTTGTTAACTCCATATTTTAAAACTACATACATTGACGAACTGAAGCCTGTTCCGAAAGTAGTTATGATTACAGCTCTTTCATGAGCTGTTTGTTGTGTATGTCTATATAATAATTATGGAAATCAAAACTACCTTGAGAAACAATTTTTTGAGTCTTACTTCAAAGTATCAATTGAACGATGGGTTATAAAGCTACTCTGTTCATACCGTAGACCACGTCAGAGTTTAGTGATTAAAAATGCCTGAAACTCCGTCGATAGGCCGATATTCGTCTGCAAATCACGAAAAGACCCAAGTTTTTGCCCAACTGTTGATAGTCCAGAATTTTTTGTTGGTAAAAGTACGTTCAGGTTAGGTGAAAAATGTGGCGTTTCAAATTGTTTGAAACGTAAATCTATGATCTAACGTGTTTCCTAATACGCTTGCAATCATTTTCATTCAAAAAACACAAAAAGTATTCATGAGTTTTTTAAAAACCGAAAGGGTATACCCTTGTGGTATTTTCTATAAAAATTACACCAAACTCCGTCTGCATGCATTTTTTGTGCGTAGATCGCGAAAAACACGTTAGCTTTTCCACAACTGTCTGATGATTTGATCTTTGATTTGAACTGTCAGTACTTTTTATTGGTTAAAAGTACGCGCAGGTAAAGTGAAAATTGTTGCGTTCAAATTGTTTTTTAAACGGAAATCTCTGATCTAACGTGTTTCTTAATGCGCTTGCAAAAAATATTGTACACACTTGCTATTTTAAAGCATAAAATATTAAAGAAGCTTCTTAAATTCTTCGCATTTTACAGAGGAAAAGACAAAAAGAACGAAATACCTGAGGAACAAGGGACTCTCAAAGACATCGAGAAGAACTACGTCAAGAAATTCCAGAAGTTCCAGGACAAAAGACTTCGCCTCAACACTGACGGTACCGTTGAGCTCAAGGAAGCCAGAGATAAGGGCAGCCTTCACGAGGCGCTTCTTGACCGGCGCAGTAAGATGAAAGCAGACCGCTACTGCAAGTGAGGTCAGTGCGACAAAACGTTTCAACTTAAAAATCCGCTCGAATGTATATGCTCTTTTCTTGGTACTTGTCGCCCGTTTTAGCTCTTGATCAACAAAAAAATTGTTTTAATCTGAAAATTGATATTTCCAAATCGCGGTTGGCTTAATCTAACCAGATAATTAACTTAATCTTGACCTTAATTTGAACCTCGATTTGAATTCATGTTCCTTTCCATTAAGCTCATGTTTCTCCTAAATTGACGACCCAACATAACTTGGCTGAACCTTGCCGCAGCGTAGGGTATGGCTTCCTCATTCGGCTTAAAATCCTCGCTTTGCGTGAAATATTGCTTAAATTTCGTAAACAAAGAAAAGGCGCTTTGGTTTTCTTGCGTGCCATGTACATGGAATTGCTCTTAAACGAGTCATGCGTTTCAAAGAACTTTTTGACGTGTCGCTTCGGCTTCCTAAATAAGGTCAATGTGTAATTTTTTGAGAGCACCACGGTTGGTGTTTTTCATATATTGTGGTTCTGTAATTACGGTATTCGGTACTACTGTAATTTTTTTACGCTATCTGGGGATCTAAATGGTTACACCAGAATTTCGGTTCTTAGACTTGATTGCATTTGGACTTCGATTTTTCAGCCGCACTACTATTTTCTTAGGAGATAATACGTTAGCAGCCATCGTATAGCCACGAAATCGATTGTAGGCATGAATATTTCTAAACGAAGCAACCTGCAGATGAGTGAAGAGGTTGCCCAATCTTTGTTTACGACCCTTCTCAAGCTACGGTGCAGAAGTTACGAAGCTTGAACTATAAAGTTTTGCAATGTCCTCTATTTTTTTTTGTATGACTACAATCACGTATCCAAACGGTTATAGCTTCTTATACGCAATAAAAACATTTTTAAACAGAGAAAAGGTAGCATTCTGCCGGTTCATCTCTGCGAAAGCTCAAATATTTTTGAGATCGAGTATAAAGGGTGTGGCAAAAGTCACATGATATATTTAGAATTAATTTATGCAAAAACTACTTGAGATAGAAACTTCAGGTAAATTGAAAACGAAAGAAAGGGTTTTGGAGTTTTTATTTAAATAGGATATCTAAATGTCCACCGTGTTGGTTTATGCACATGCGCATTCTTTTCGTAACAGAATCCATCACTTTTCTTAGCATCTCGGGAGGAATGTTGCGAATCTCTAGAGAAATATTCTCTTTCAAATGTTCCAAAGTACGAGGCCTATTAATTTATACTTTTGACTTTAAGTACCCCTATAAAAAGAAATCCAAAGGGGCCAAATCACAAGATCTAGGAGCCCAAGGAATATCACCAAAACGTGAAATTAATCAATTTGGGAAAGTTGTCTTCAAACGTTGAATTGATTCCTTTGCTGTATGGGCTGTTGCACCATCTTGTTGAAACCACATATTCCCATCTTGAATTTGAGGTCTTAAATATTCTCCAATGAATTTTTGATATGTAGCTCCGGTTACAGTCGCAGTTTCTCCATTCTGATTTTCAAAAAAATAAGGACCAATAATCCTTTCACTTGTCATACCGCACCAGACAGTAACCTTTCGTGAGTGAAGTGGGATTCCTTGGGCTCCTAGATCTTGTGATTTGGCCCCTTTGGATTTCTTTTTATGGGGGTACTTAAAATCAAAAGTATAAATTAATAGGCCTCGTACTTAGGAACATTTGAAAGAGAACATTTCTCAAGAGATTCGCAACATTCCTCCCGAGATGCTAAGAAAAGTGAAGGATTCCGTTACGAAAATAATACGCATGTGCATAAACCAACATGGTGGGCATTTACATGATATCCTATTTAAATAAAAACTGCAAAACCCTTTCTTTCGTTTGCAATTTACCTGAAGTTCCTATCTCAAGTAGTTTTTGCATAAATTAATGCTAAATATGTCATGTCACTTTTGCCACACCCTTTATTATTTTAGAAATCATGGCGAATGGTCACAAATGGACGTACGTTATATTTTGATTCGACAAGTATTCAAACTGTCTTGAGATATTTTGTATTCCGTTCAACTACATCTTGTGTTGGAAAACCTACGTGTACATTGTCATACCTTGTACTATACAGGGTGTCTCAAAAAAATGTACTCTCACTTTAAGCGTTGCTAACATGCTGTCTTCTTTGTGTTGCAGGCGTGAGGTTCGAACCTTTGCGAACATGATTCTTTAATCACATTTGAAGGGTGGACAGCACTAGTGGACTACTTGCATTTTTTTCCCTTGGTAAATATAATATATTTTCCACGGGAAAAAATGCAAGTAGTCCACTCCCGTGCTGTCGCTAACACAGCGCTGACAGAGGCGATTACGATCCAGTAGTTTACTATATGAATGGTGGACAGCACTAGTGGACTACTTGAATTTTTTCCCGTGGGAAAAAATGTAGGTAGTCCACTAGTGCTGTCCACCCTTCATTTAATCATGTTCGCAAAGGTTCGAACCTTACACCTGCAACACAAAGAAGACAGCATGTTAGCAACGGTTAAAGGATGAGTACATTTTTTTGAGACACCCTGTATATGAAACACTGATTAACTGTTCTGGCTAGCAGGTCGCCCAGAGAAAAGCAGCTGATTCACTATGCCCTGGGTGTTTGCGGCTGCTGATATGTGGAGTACGAAACTACATTGAGAAAAATCAAGATAATGAAAGCATCTGCTTGGCTACCACGTCGTTATCGGAGCAACAGCTGAACGCTCCCTGCAAAAGAAGTTCAGCATTCGGCTTTATTTTAGTCTTCGTATCGCAGGAATCTACGTTGATCGCAGTCTGAAACAATAAAAAATTATATTCACCTTCATGTTTATTAATCCTATAGTGTCCTATGTAGAAATAGTCCTCTGGTGTGAGAGGCTAGTGACTGGTTGTTGAACTTTTTCACATAGCAACCAGAGCAGTGAATACTCGATAAAATAATTATTCGCGCACAACAAGCGTTGAAAGCGAGGCTAGAGCCTTCACACCGTAATTTAACATAAATATTAGCTTCGCACGAAAGGTATTACGGCAGTATGACAAGCGCATTAAAAAAATTTCATGCCTAATAAACATGACTGAGCGAAGAGTAAAGGTTTATAAAGTTCTTTTTCACTAACAAAGCATACATCAGTTCAATATAATATACCTTCATAGAAACCTGCTTCAAGCAAATAGTTCTTTAAAGTACCGTGAAAGAGATAATCAGGATGCAGATAATCATTAAGGTTACTGAAAGTTTACGAATTCGTTATTAAGACAAACACGTACAAATAGTATGGAATAATCAAGTCGTTTGTACATTTTATCCATGAGCTTGTAGAATAAGTTCAGCACGCAATCTTATTAGAAAAGCTATTATAATTCTGATTTGCGTACATCAAACTTAGGTACCCTAATCATGTACTCTCTGAAATAGATGTATTTCATTGCTTGGCAATACTAGCTGGAATAACTCATTAACACATATTGATATGTAATTAATATCTACAATTATCAACCAAAAACGATGCCAATAATACAAATACTATCGATCTTCAGGAATGAAACTCCATCTATGTTAATAACGGATGTTGACATCTGCAAACCAATTCCATACATTCAAGAAGAATCACAATTACATCCCTCAGTGTTAATGCAGAAGAGAAGAAAGTTCACACACCCACCGTAGTTCCAGGGAGACGTGATTTCCCAGCACGGTGTTTACGCGCCGCGATCAACGTTGGCAGCCATAACATCGCTTGTAACGTACGGTAGCATGTCGACGCCCCGAGTTGTGACGTACGGTAGCATGTCGACGCCTCAAGTTGTGACGTACGGCAGCATGTCGACGCCTCAAGTTGTGACGTACGGCAGCATGTCGACGCCACGAGTTGTGACGTACGGTAGCACGGACACGCGCAGTTGATTTTCAAGCCTTTGACTTACATTGAGACGTTCGCTGTCGACTTCGAGTTGTCCCGTAGTCGGCAATTAATATTTATAACGAATGGAGAACATTTGGGTTCATTATTTATCACAAATTGAGCAACAATTTTAGTAGATAAATATTTAACCTTTCTGATTAGAGAAATAAGATAAAACGCCGTTGGCACGGAGAAACAGAACACGCCAATAGTCACTGACAGCGAAAGTGTCGAACCTAATTGATTCAGCGCTATAAGTTGTATATTATCAATAGTGTGCTATAGTAACGTACAGTCATTCATATATTCCTCACGTTCACGTTGGTGCAATGGTACCAAAAACTAGTTTTTACGTGAATACCATCAACGAAAGTTTCAAATTCATATTAGATCACTTTAGTTTGTGATCTGATTACAAGAAAAAACTTATATGAATCAATAGTGACCTGAAATGGAGAAATGCAACATAGAACCGTTTTGATTAAACGACCTAAGTATGTCCATCCAAGTTTTAAAAATAGCTGGCTAAAATGCGAAAAAATTACATGTGAGCAGAACATGTTGGTGTAATCAATGAGACCTAAATAATTACATATAAGTTTTATAATGGGAGTATTAAAAATCCTTGTTGATATCTTGCTCAAATAAACTAAATCCTGGAGAGATGATAATTTCTTCATTAATTAGTGGCAATATCGTCCATTGAATTAAACTAATATGAAAAAATAGGTTAGCGAATCTGTTGAAGCATAGCACATAGTGACATCTTAACCTAGCATTACAGACTAGTTCTTGATGAGGCGCTACATGCCATAAGGGTGAAGATGTCAAAAACAGGTTTTGAGTAATCGCCATACAAATTTTACAAAATGGAAATTCCCGTAGCATAATCACTTGTGTACATATCAATGAAGTTCTTGGTCTCGTTTTGCAAGTTAACTGCTGAATCAAGCTGTGAGATTTCAGTACCAGAGGAAACGGATACTTGAGCTGGTGGCGTTTTCGCCCTTTAGCATGGAGCACCTCATACACTAACGATGATAGCGGTGTGAACTAGTGACCCTTACCCCCTTTTAAATATGAATAGCAAACTGAAAGCATTAATCCTTCTTATTAGCTTTCTTCCTCTTGCCACTTCTCCTTCCGCTGCTGCCGGAGGAGACGGACACGGTCCATAAGGAAAGAATCAACAGAACAGCGTTCACAATGTAAGTAGCGATGCACACCACGCACACCGCCTTGATTACCTGCAACATATGAATCATCGAGTCTTCCTGGTCTTGAGCTATTTGTTTGTAAGAATAAAGTAATCAATTGTTCACTTATGAAATTTAACCATTATTTTGATCTCCCATAGATTTAGATTAACCACATTGTTCTCCTGCCACTGTCAAGTGATATCTCGAAATTATTATCGCAGAAACACGTACTATCCTTTAATATAAAAATTCGTCAAGTAACTCATCCAACATTAAAACTTACAATTTTCCTTTTTCAAGAAAGAACAATTAACACAGAAAAAATTAATCGTGACGAGAAAAGAGCACGATAGTAAGTAACCATTGTTAGTCTCAGACGAGTTTATGTTTTTAACCATTGACAATATTATTGGTGAGAGCCTGGTGATTAATTGCATCATTGTACATATTTAGGATCATGCGTGCCGCAACAAAAGGCTCCAGTCTTGCATTGTATTCATGATGGTTTTAATTGAAAGTATCTCGTTACGACAATAAGGATAGTTGCAAGAAGAAAATACAGAAACTGTCTGCTCGAGTAGGATGAAGTTGGTCAAGATAACAAGTTAGCCACTACACTGAAATGCAGGAAAATCGATAAATAAGACGTGTGTAGCAGTAACAACTAAAACTCAATAAATCATTCCGTTATATCTGTTGTAAATAGATCAGCATGTCTCAGAGCAAAGCCGAAGTTAACTTGGATAAAAGCCAAATCCTGGAGAGTGCTAAGTCCCCAAGATACAGTAAACAATCTCTTTCAGGGCATCCACATGGGAAGAAACTACAAAAATGTTAAGGCAACATTTTTCGTACTTTATTGGAGTGTGCCTCCTGAATTTCCTAACTTTACACACCCAAGAAAAAAAAATTGCTGCCTCCTTATTTGATAATTGTTTCCTTTACCCTTCAAACGCTATATCGAGCGATCCATCGCTACAGGCAAAGAAAAGAAGAAAATTTTCTTTCATAGTTCGGTACGTGATACCTCGATGTAAAATTAAATTTCAGCGTTAAGAATCGACACGTTGGAATTTTCACGTTTCTCAAAAAACTGCTAGCAATAACTAATAACTTCTCGCAACTAAAAAAAAATCATGGATAATCTGTCGTGAAAATCACACGTAAATAAAGAATTCCTTTGGAACAAATGGCTGCTCACCTTGTAAAGCAGGTATGCAAGATACGGCGTAGCACAATTGGCTGCTACCACCAGCGTCAGCTGCAGCTTCGCGACCCATAGACTCTTAACCAGACCTGCAACACAATGCTCTCGTTACTGATACGAAGAAGATGAAAATAAACGTTTGAAGGTAACATAAGAGGTAAACAACCGTCCTAAAGGCATAGAAGAGATTAGTAAGTGCACGAATCTTGATAGTATGAATTATTTACATACTAGACAGTTCCCGTGAAAATTCCACGATTTAGATTTGACTATTTTGTAATTATTTTACAGACAAATGTATTAAAGATTTACGATGAATAAAGGAGTTTTCAATGAATACTTTTCATTAATATATATAAAACTTTTATTCTGTATCTTATCTCCCGATAACATGGCCGAGATAGTACCCGTTAAAATTACTAGTTTAAAAGTGATTAAATTAAAGATCTATGAACAATACATATTTATTAGGTTGCTACAAAAATAATGGCCGATTTCAGAAGCATGCATTTAATCTTTGGTAAATGAACATTAGAGATGTTAAACTTAGTCAAAATATGAACCATGAGCAGCTATGCATCTCTGCCATCGGACTACGAGATTATTTATCCCTTGTTGATGAAAAGTTAATGGCTGTGATGCAACAAAATCTTTGAAGGTCGTTTCCACCTCTTGTTTAGACCTACAAGTTTTACCATCCAAAAATGTGCTCAAGTGCTCGAATAAATGATAATCAGTAGGTAAAAGATCTGGAGAATATGGAAGATGTGGTAAAGTTTCATATCCCAGTTCTGTGAGTTTCTGGACGGTCATTCTTGCAACATGTGGTCGCGCGTTATTGTGGAGCAGAATTGGACCACGTCGATTCACTAATACCGGTCTCTTTTCGCTCAATCGAGCATGCATAACAGCGAGATCATTACAGTATCTCTCTGCATTAATGGTCTCATTGACTCCCAAAAAACTGTAGTGAATAACACCTATTGCAGACCACCAGACAGTCACCATAATCTTTTTCTGGTGCAACATTGGCTTTGGGAAGTGTTCGGGGGGCTCATCACGATCGAGCCATTGACCTGATCGTTTACGG
>VCRD01004479.1:23416-33911 GCA_006783055.1 Trinorchestia longiramus
GGAAATTCCGGAGTGGTGATGAGAGCCTTAAAGATGAAGAGGGTAGAGGACGTTTGGGTAGTCTCGAGAACGAGCAATTGCATGCGGTTGTTGAGCAAAATCCACGTCAAAGTGTCAGAGAAATGTCTCAGACACTTGGTGTCAGCATTGCAACAGTCACGCGCCATTTGAAGATTATGGAAAGGTGAAAAAGCTCGATAAATGGGTTCCTCATGAGCTCAATGAGAATCAAAAGCTTAGGCGTTTTGAAGTGTGCTCGATGCTCTCTCTGCGCAACACCAATGATCCCTTTCTTGACCGAATTGTCACTTGTGACGAAAAGTGGATCTTCTATGATAAACGTAAACGATCAGGTCAATGGCTTGATCGTGATGAGCCCCCAAACACTTCCCAAAGCCAATGTTGCACCAGAAAAAGATTATGGTGACTGTCTGGTGGTCTGCAATAGGTGTTATTCACTACAGTTTTTTGGGAGTCAATGAGACCATTAATGCAGAGAGAGACTGCAATGATCTCGCTGTTATGCATGCTCGATTGAGCGAAAAGAGACCGGCATTAGTGAATCGACGTGGTCCAATTCTGCTCCACGATAACGAGCGACCACATGTAGCAAGAATGACCGTCCAGAAACTCACAGAACTGGGATACGAGACTTTACCACATCCTCCAGATCTTTCACCTACTGATTATCATTTATTCAAGCACTTAAGCACATTTTTGGATGGTAAAACTTTTAGGTCTAAACAAGAGGTGGAAACGTCCTTCAAAGATTTTGTTGCATCACAGCCATTAACTTTTTATCATCAAGGGATAAATAATCTCGTAGTCCGATGGCAGAGATGCGTAGCTGCTCAGGGTTCATATTTTGACCAAGTTTAACATCTCTATTGTTCATTTACCAAGGATTAAATGCATGCTTCTGAAATCGGCCATTATTTTTGTAACAACCTAATAGCAACACTAGTGTCTTCAAAGATGGTGTTCTAGACCAATGTTTCTCAAAGTGGTCCGTACCGCCTCCCTGGGGGCGTTGAGGAAATGCAAGGGGGCGATAGGAGGGTACGCCTTGAATGGGGGGCGTATATTACACTATAATATACAGTAATATAATCATTAGGTGGGCGATGGAAAATCAAATAGTGTCTAAGGGGGCTGTGATTGAAAAAACTTTGAGAAACACTGTTCTAGACTGACCTTCAGTATGCATTACAAGCAATAAGATGCCCCAACTCTACCAAGTTGTAGAAAACAATATACACAGACTCAGACTATTCAGCATACGTTTAACCACTTTCAAACACTTCGTCATTTTTTACATGTACATATTCTAAGTTACAGCAGTCACATTCAACAGCAGGTGTATCACTTGTGACACATTTCTAAATCTACAAATTTTTGATGACTGTTAACATGTTGCCTTCAGTTATTTAAATTGGCAGTTCAAATAATATACCCATGTAGTGGTACTCGTATCTACTAACATGTAGTTAATGTGTTACATTATGAACTTCCAATTCATAAAAACTAATACATATGATAAATTCAAAAATAAATATATATAATAAAAATTCAATTTTAATCAGGATGAGGTCTGAAATTAGAATAAATTTTATTTTAAAGCTTTGTGGATGCAACTTTTACCACCATACTAGAAAAAATACCCCTAAATAAACTAGATGTATCCAACCTAGTACAAGTCTTGACATAGTGGCACAAAGAGACTGCACAACGTACTAAGTAAAAACTGGCCGAAGAAGTAAAGTGAGTAAAAACAAGAGATGCTGACTAAAATTATCTTGATTTAAGCTACACTAACTCTGCATCCAAAATGTAGGCAGGCCATGCATTTCTCTTGAAAATAAGAAATTTATTTATGAATACTAAAACAACTTCATTTAAAATTTTGACAGGATGTAGATAGAAGAAAATTGAGGATATGAATTCATGGGAATGGGACTTTCAATACTTATTAAAGATTGAAAAAACTTGAACAAATTGATGAAACTGAAAAAAATTGCATACCTGAAGTTCAATTTGATCTCAGGTGTGTTTGCAACAGACAATGGTTTAGGTAGGTATTTAAAAAAATCAATGTTATTTGCCTACCAGCTTGGTCGACTGGTGAGCGAGTCTGCTTTCGAGCGGGAAGACCCGGGTTCGAATCCCGCTGCCGACATGGTTGACGCGGCTAGAAATACGGCATGGGACTTGGGTATACAACCGAATAATTATCGAAGTAATTATCCGACCCAAGAATGGGCCAGAAGGTTCGTTCCTATAGCCTCATTCTATTCTATTCTATTCTACATATTTAGCTAAAAAGACATCTAAGTGAGTACACAAATTGATGTTCTACACCAGCTATGTTGACAGTAACTTACTGAGCACCAGGAGAATGGAGTAGAGCAAGACTCCATACACTCCATTAGGTTGGTTCAAGAAATGGTCTTCTCCAAAATAAGGGGCAATAAGTCCAAAGCCTTTGCCATACCTGAAACAAAGAATTCAAATTTAACACAAAACTTTACAAAACCATATTAATTAAAAAAGTCAGGTTTTGAAGAGCTAGTAGAGGGCAAAAATTGTGCAATAGCATAATAAATTCAACACACATGAACTCTTCCTCAATACTGATTAAGATACCAAATTGGCAGTCCATTGTCAAAAACTTCATATCAGCAGTAAATTTTTTTTTAAGAGGACACGATAAGCTGTTAGCAAATCTTTAATAACAAATGTGGCCAGAAGTATGAAATATTTTTGTCCACAGCTCTTCACACAAGATATATAAGACTATTTCTCATATGCATTGTTCATCAAAGCACCCTGACCTAATAAAATAGCTGAAGGTTTGCATGTCTAAAATTCTCTTATTGGCATTATCAGCTCAACTTCTATCCAATCACACATGAGAGAGCTAAGAGCTACAAGATACATTGGATTATAAGCTGAAATTTCTATCAACAAAAAGTTTTGCTACTGACAATTTTCTCTACCACAGCAGTGATAAGTTAGTAGGCAAGACAATGAACTCTTAAAATCACTTTAAATGTATTGTGCCTCTGGCCCTCCTCAATTAAAATATGAAAGGCAATAACATGCATATCAACCTTCCATCAGGCGCAAGTTTGCCAGTGCTTAGCAAAATTAAAGTCACTGTGGCTATCAGATCAGCTGCACCTGACGGAAGGTTAAATGGAATACACCACTAAGATTACAGTAGCAGTACCAAGAAAAAGGGAAAATGAAGCACTAGTTCACTACTTCCCAAGGGTAAACACTGCATCATGTCCTTAGATGTTCTTAACCTTTCTTAAATTTCAAATCAGTTCTTTTCAATGATTTATACATAAGGTCCATCAATAAATTCTGGCTGGCTTACACTAAAATATGACGGAGTACCCTGCCAAAAATGCCTATTGTACAGCAATGAGCCACTAACTATGCGTATTCAAGGTAATAAAGTTTACTGTGTACATAATAAGGTCAATTTACTGGTGTATCCAATTCCACATGGATTTCAGTGCAGATTAAAATTAATAATGACCAAATGCTCCAAAAAATCTACATTAATTGTCTATAAGCTAGCTTTTAATGTTTTAATACATCTTCATTATCCACAGATAAGAATTCATAATTGAAGTAGATAGTTAACTTACCTACACATGTGGAAGTACACAAAGCAATTCCTCCAAGTATTTGCATGCTGTGAATAATCATGAAAAACTTTCCAATAATGGCTGGCCTAGCACAAATCTTCACATCAGCTCTATAAGTAAAGCTAAAGAGCAGCAAGACATAATTAGCAGTCAGAGTATTTAGAATACACGGCCCACTAACAAATATCTTAGTTTCATCATTGTACAGAGTGGTGCAAAAGTCACCACTATTTTGAACATTTATTACACTACTAATAAAGCTATAAAAATTGGTTTCATATGAAATAGAAGAGAAAATCTCAAAGCTTTATTGTTTAAATATGATATTCTTTAGATGTTCTCCATTATTATTTATATGCAAGCATAGTCTATGTACAATATTTTCCAAAAGATCAGGAGTTATTCTGTTAATTTCTTTGATGTTTTTCAACTCATTTACAGTATTAGGCATATTGATCTAAACCTTTCCTTTAAGGTATTTCCATAGGAATAAATCTGGAGGGGTTAAATCAGGCGACCGTGGTGGCCATGAAACGTCAACAAAACATGACATTAAACGACCATGAAAGGCAGCTCTTTCATGCCAGGGTTTTTCTTGCTGTATGAGGTGTTGTCCCATCTCATTGGAACCACAACTTCTGCATGTCCAAATCTTCCAGTTGTGGCAATAACTATTCCTGTATCATTTGGCTGTAGTCTTTCACAGACACGGTTGCAACATCAACATCCTTGAAGAAGGATGGTCCAATGATTTTTGCACTAGTTATGCCACACCAAACGGTAACTTTCTGTGCATGAAGTGGTTGCTCTTCGATTAGCCTAGAGTTTTCATCACACAAGAATAGGCAGTTTAGTTTACTAACATGCCAACTATTCTGGAAATGGGCCTAATCAGACATGATTAGGTGTGAGGTAGAAGTCTCATCACTCGTAATGCATGCATAAAGCCTTTCATTCATTGGTCTGCAAACTTCAACAATTGTTACTTGATTTTATATGGAAACAGTTTCAAGTCTTTTGTTACAATGCATTGCAATAATCGTAAAATTCCTAGTTGATTGGAACGTTATCTCAACGACGTTTTTAAATCTGCTGCAACACTCAATGAAACACATTGATTTACACAGGTATTTGCATCCATTACACATCCATCTTGGTCTATCAGACCGTTCTTTGATTGCCTTTCAGCCGAAATCTCAATCTTGAATTGAGGGCAATATTTGGAAGGCCTTTGTTGATTAAATGTTCTCACTAAGTCCTTCTGTACTGCAACTAACGATCTATTGCGAGAAAAATCACTTGCCACACCATCTTTGCTCATTAGTCCTTGCTGTATTTTGGTATTTTTGGGATATGATAATTGTGTAAATTTTTATTCCAAAATATGTTTTAAACTTGTATCATCAATACAGGATGAAACCAAGATTTTCTCTTATTTCAAATGTAATGCATCTTTATACCTGTGTTAGTTGTGCAATACAGTGGAACCTCAAGATACGAGTTTAATTCGTCCCAGCACTGAGCTCGTATAGCAAATTTTTCGCATCTTGAACTAATTTCCCCCGTTGAAAATAAAAGAAATCCAGTTAATCCGTTCTGCACCACAAAAATAACAAAATAAATTTTCCAACAAATAACACTGATAAATAGCCTGTATTGTAGTTTACCTTTAATAAATAACACTGGTAAATAATATAACTGTATATATAACATTTAAGCCTTACCGAAAATCATAGTTTCCAACACTGAATTGTCTTTCAACTGCTTCTCGTTAATCCACATTAATAACAGCTTCTTAACATCTTCTAGGAGTTCTAGATGATGCTTGGAAGTCACAGTAACTCCTTAGGCATCAAGTTTAATTTCTTCCTTCTACTTCAGAATAATGCATATCGGACCGTAAGTATATGAAAGTTCTGTTAATCTAGCACCACTATGTTTATCTATGATTTCTTTTTCAATTTCAACACTCATGGCTTTTTTTGCCCCAATTTCTGTGGCAACACTCTTCTTGGGAGGCATTATGGAACAATTATTTTCACGTTAAATGCAAAAAAACAATGAAATCAAAAGTGCACAATTTCGCGATTCTCAAGCTTTCACTATAAAGTAAACCTCAAATGAAAGCCAAGTTGAAACATGAATACATTTACAAATGGCTATTTTAAGAAACAAATTCACTACATTTACAAATGGCTATTTTAAGAAACAAATTCACTAAGTGTGAAAAAAGTTGGTTGCAGAACATGGAAAAAGAAACAAGAAGGAAAAATGTTTAGGCATGAAGTTATGCCGGAACTATTTCATAGAACATATATGCTTCAAACTGTTCCTGTATTAGAAAGGCCATCACCAGCTTGGTCGACTGGATCACCAGCTTGGTCGACTGGTGAGCGAATCTGCTTACGAGCGGAAAGACCCGGGTTCGAATCCCGCTGCCGACATGGTTGACACGGCTAGAAATACGGCATGGGACTTGGGTAAACAACCGAATAATTATCGAAGTAATTATCCGACCCAAGAATGGGCCAGAAGGTTCGTTCCTATAGCCTCATTCTATCTAAAGCTAGTTCTTGTGTTGTTCATCAATATTGCTATTTCCTATTTAATGATAAACAAATTGGTGGCTTGAACAATTTTTTAATGGAATCTAAGTGCACTATGGGAGAAAATTTGCTGGAGGCATGCAAGAAAACTAAAGATTCAGAAAATTGTTTGTGTTAGAATTGGAAGAACTATGGATGATTAGTCATTGAGAAATCAGGGAGGTGAAGCACTGGAGTGGGATTGCAATAACTGGAAGAAAGAAATTTAAAAACTAACAAAAGAGTATCATTGGGAAAACTACATTAACTTGGTATGCCAGTAGGAATGTACCCAGGATTGAAATGTTTTATGATGGAAGTTTTGGTAGAAACTCTTGTTTGCATTGAGATGGAAGGCATTAAGGGTGAATAGGCATACATGGAGGTAGAATGAGGGGAATAAAAGGTTGGTTATGTTTGCAGTGTAACAGTAGAGGAAACACTTGAACATCTAGTTCTAGAATGTAGTAAATATGAGCATGAACAAGAGCTTCATAGATGTGGTTTGTGAACAGTATGGAGAGAACCAGTGGAATGCCAGGTGTGTGGAAGAGGACTTTGGTATGAGATATCTCATAGGGCTGGATGAGTAATGCAATATTACTATTGTAGATGCAGTGAAAAATTTTTTAGTGCATGGAATAAGAGACAGTGATGTTGAATAGACAATTTCCTGGACTAGAATGTGACTACCTGCTCAGCATTAGGGCTTATGACAAGCTGGATCTCCCAGTGATGCCCTCACTTGGCTGGTTTTTTTGTATGGAATCACTCAGGGTGGCCCTTGAGAAATTAGTTTAGACAACCCTGGCTGACAGGAGAAAACCTCTGGGATGTCACCCTGTTGTATATGCGTATATTAGAGGGAATTAAAGGCCATTACAAAGGCCCCAGTCAAACATTGGCCCTGAAATTTAAGTGTAACCATGAAACTTGGTAAATCCTGAGAAAAGACAAACAATAGGAAGAGTACATGCAAGTATGTACAGGGTGACCACTAAAAATGTTTCCATTTTTGAATGGCTATACCTCAATATATGATAACTAGAACCAATAAATATAATGGTGTATCTCCATCTCTCCCTATCTGTGTGTCTGTTCCATTTCTTCCCATCTGATACTGAAGAAAAATTATTGAACTGTAATCAGAATGGGTATATCTATATAAAAAGCACTGAACACTGGGTACCAAAAGTGCCAGATTACTGTAAAATACGCCATTTATCCCATATTAGCTATCTTCTCCTACACGGCCATGTTATCGGTAGATATGATACAGAATGGAAAGGTATGGGTATATTCATGAAAAATATTCAGGTTCTGATAGTACTAAAACTGAAAATGTATTTTATTCCATCAATCCTTAATTGTATCACTTAAAACATGGAATTTCAACAGATACTATCTAGCAATCAAATAAAATGAAATACTTCAACTGATATATCCAAATAATCTCAAATATCTTTCTTGTTCTATTTCTCTATTTTCATCTTCTTCAGAAGTGAAATCTTTTTCTCTCCTTTATCATTTTCTTGATAATTACAGATTCTGTCAATCAAGACATTTAATCAGTAAATCTAATTTCTGCAACCTATATAAATTTAGAGACACACTTGGAAACCAGATTCTGGTGATGTCTTTGACTTTACATGCAACTTTTATTCCAACACATGAAACATGCATTAAAAAGCATCAATCTTAAAACACCTTGTAATGGAAAATGTTTATCCTTTATATTCACTCAATTTAACATAAATTAAAAATACAATGATAGAACTAATCAACAATATGGAATACATACGGTTCATTATTCAAGCCATACAATTATTATTATTATACAAGGTATCCTAAACCAAATACCCTGAAATGCATCGATTTAACCTTGCCATTCAATTCAAAAAGATGACTACCAACCAGTTAATAAATACTCACCAACAGTCCAAGCAAAATTAAATTAACAATAATGAAGTCACTTACTTGGTCATAAACACCTTCGAACAGGCAAACAAATCATCTATGTCACAATAGGCAACATAATCTTTATCAGACTCCTTTTTGAACTCCACGAACAATGAATACAATGACAGAGCTAAGCCAAATAGGCAAAATACGTTAAACATCAAGCTTTGAGAACGTACAGATGAAACAGCCATGTTAAAAGGCGACAGTTACGTTGAAATCTATTCAAATGAAACTAGAACAATGCGACGCTAAGCAGCACGCCAATGCTCATTAGACCAAAGTTGACAGTAGAATGACGCGGTGGAACTTGGAAGTTGAAAGACAGCAACTCCCTAGATTAAAATGTGACATTTAGGGTAACTTTTATATGCCAAATTGCCAGTGCGATGACATTGACACAATGTTGGCAAAAACAGGGAAAATTTTTTCAAAAATTACTTACAAAAAAAGACCAATTGAAATTAAATAAATAATTCTTTCAATTCTTTCCTTTGCAATAACTGCATAGGAAATCCTTAAGTATTTTAGATAATATGAGGTAAATTTTTAAACGTTATATATTTTGTATGCAGTTCTCATTTTGTATTAGGGTATATTCAAACCTTTAATTATTATATATGTTTACATGACTAAACGAAACTGAGAATATTTGAAAATGTATAGAATATTAGGTATAATGATGAACAGAATTAAACTCGTAACAAGTACGTAACCGCATAAAAACATTAATTAGCTATGTATATGTATAACAATTCACTGCATCTTTTACCGGCGGGAAAATCTCGACACCGATCTCAACACCGAACTTGACCCGAACTTAAAAATCTTGAGATCTCCAGAAAAAATCTNCTGGTGCAACATTGGCTTTGGGAAGTGTTCGGGGGGCTCATCACGATCGAGCCATTGACCTGATCGTTTACGGTTATCATAAAGGACCCACTTTTCGTCACAAATGACAATTCGGTCACGAAAGGGATCGTTGATGTTGCGCAGAGAGAGCATCGAGCACACTTCAAAACGCCTAAGCTTTTGATTCTCATTGAGCTTATGAGGAACCCATTTATCGAGCTTTTTCACCTTTCCAATAATCTTCAAATGGCGCGAGACTGTTGCAATGCTGACACCAAGTGTCTGAGACATTTCTCAAACACTTTGACGGATTTTGCTCAATAACCGCATGCAATTGCTCGTTCTCGAGACTATCCAAAGGTCCTCTACACTCTTCATCTTTAAGGCTCTGCTCTCATCACCACTCCGGAATTTCCCGAACCACCTTCGTACTGTCCGATCCATTGTGGACTCTTCTCCGCATGCTCGATTGATATTGGCAGAAGCTTCGGAGGCGTTGTGCCCAAGTTTGAACGCGTGCAAAATAAGTAGGCGAAGGTCATGTTTTGTCATGTTCATCATGGAGGGATTCTATCCTTCAAAATTATGTTCTGTCTGAAAAGAAGTTACAAAATATTAATGAGCGCACATTAATTGTAATGCATGCCAAGGTTCATCGAAAATAAACTAAAAAAGTTGTGTTAAAATTACTTTTCATACCCGACCTTCGAGCGGCCATTATTTTTGTAACAACCTAATAGTTCACAGATCCTTCTGTACCGTATTTACCGATAACATGGTCATATAAGAGAAGAAATCTTATAACGGGAAAAATGGCGTGTTTATAGTGTTCCGGCGCCTTTGGTATCCACAATACAGTGCTTGAAATACATGCATACCCGTTACGATTTCAGCTCAATAATTTTTCTTCAGTAATAGATAGGAAGTAATGGGACGGGCACACAAATACCGAGAGATGAAGATACACAGTCGAATATATATGTACAAGAAGGTTCATTTAAATTTCGTGTCGGGTTATTAGTTTTTTTAATCGAACTTTGATATTAGGTTGTTACAAAAATAATGGCCGCTCGAAGGTCTGGCGTTTGAAAAGTAATTTTAACACAACTTTTTTAGTTTATTTTCGATGAATCTTGGCATGCATGACAATTAATGTGTGCTCATTAATATTTTGTAACTTTTTTTCAGACAGAACATAATTTTGAAGGATAGAATCCCTCCATGATGAACATGACAAAACATGACCTTCGCCTACTTATGTTGCACGAGTTCAAACTTGGGCACAACGCCTCCGAAGCTTCTGCCAATATCAACCGAGCATGGGGACCACAAGGGATCGGACAGTACGAAGGTGGTTCGGGGAAATTCCGGAGTGGTGATGAGAGCCTTAAAGATGAAGAGGGTAGAGGACGTTTGGGTAGTCTCGAGAACGAGCAATTG
>VCRD01004480.1:14084-45028 GCA_006783055.1 Trinorchestia longiramus
CTGCGAACTTATTTTAATTAATATCTGGGTTTTCAAATGACTCGGGGATTGTTTTACGTCATCGGATCCGTCCAATGACCAAAAGCATTCATGCACTAAGTATACATCTATCAGGCGTACAGTACATGTATAAACTTTACAAATAAATTTCATGCCTGTGTACTGTGTAGATGAAGAGTTAATGGGCGCGAAGTTTACGTATGAATTATGAGTGTAAAATCAAACTAATGACTCCAGCTTAGGAACTTCTGATTTAATGTTTGGGAATTTCTCAGTAAAAGACGTTCGAACTTCAGCTGTCTTCGTGAAGGCAAAATTTTGCTTGAAATGTCATCGTGAGCTTTACTGGACTTATGTGTGTGATGTTCACGCGTTCTTTGATGCAAAGTATAGGGCGACCATTCTCCTGTGACTCACTGGGGTTTGTCTGGGAGAATTAATTTGCGGAAAAAAATGTACGAATTTCTAGGAAATATAAATTAGGTGATTTGTATTGCTATAAAAACTTCCTCCAGTCTGACATTAAGTAGACGCCTCTAAGAAGCGACTACGTTATACATTAACTGACTGAGGCTCGTGTGAGTATGCATGACAGTGACATCGGCGTGTGTGCAATTCATGGCTGTGGGCAGGGCATGACTTCACTGTACATGGCTGCACTGAACTGCTGCACATGCACGTGGTTCTCTGCGTGGCAAGTCTGCCATGTGAGGACATGGCGATGCCCCCTGCCGCCCTCAAAGGAGGCGGCGACGTGCGCTGCATGTCAAGGGATCTCATTTGAGCGAACCTTCGGGTTTTCTGTGGAAAAATTGACATCTGAATAGCGCTGAATTGAGTTTGCTGTTCTCAGCGCGGCGCTGCGAATGGGCCAAACGACAGCTGTGCTTGGCCGCCGTGCTCTGAATATTGTCGCGCATGTTATTTCCCTCTGAAACTGTCCATTTTGGCTGTAGTAATATTCTATTGATTGCTAATCTGAACATGTCACTTAAATTTTCTAGCTCCTCTGATTTAGGTTGGGTGTCAAATTATATTCGGCACGTAGCGATAAATAAAGGAATCTACGTCAAGCAATATACGAGGCTTCATATTTATTTGACATAACCTTAAGTATTATTTTTCTAGCTTAATAAAAAAGTTCACTTTGTTTAGTTTACTGGCAGGTCCAACTCTACCATACCTGCTGGAGCGATACCATCACGCATAAATTGTGCTCTCCGCTTATTTCCTAAATCCATAAACGTTATTTTTTGTTCATTTGAGATTTTATGAAAATTATGCATGCCGCTGCCTAACTGAATTCCGTCTTTATTTGATTTTATTTGCGTTTAGGCTGCATTTAGGCAATTCCCACAAGCAATTTGTTTCCTGAAGCCCTTTCCGCTGTGCTCAACGACCTTCCCTTGTGTTCCGGCAGCGGGAGCAGAATTCCTAAAGCTCATTTTCACCATCAGGGCTGAGGATTTTTGTGGAAGCATTTGTGTGCGTGGTCATAACGGGGCAATTAAGCTTAAAGCTGAGGTGTGGTGAGGAGCCGGGGAGGGGGGCAGCCTGAGCCTCGTAAACCGCCTTCCTCAAGCGCGTGACGGCTGTTACAAGAAAGCTACTTGCTGGGCTGTTACAAGAAAGCTACTTGCTGGGCTGTTACAAGAAAGCTACTTGCTGGGCTGTTACGAGAAAGCTACTTGCTGGGCTGTTACAAGAAAGCTACTTGCTGGGCTGTTACAGGAAAGTTACTTGCTGGGCTGCTATAAGAAAGCTACTTGCTGGGCTGTTACAAGAAAGCTACTTGCTGGGCTACTACAAGAAAGCTACTTGCTGAGCTGTTACAAGAAAGAAACTGAAGATTTGTACGTCAGATAAGGATGCACAAAAAAAAGATATTTGCACATTCTTGATACCTGAATTTTGAGTTCACGGGGTGGTTAGAACTACTGTGTATTAAAGCTTGTAACGTGTGAGTCACGGATGGTTTTGTAGAGATGACGTGTAACAGTTAATTATAAAAAGAATTTGCTCAGTTTGGCAACAGCAAGTGTCAGCTGGTCATCACAATGGCATGATTGAACAAGATAATGCAGATGCCAACAAATACAGCGGATAATCTTGAAGTTGCAGTAACATATGAGTTTTTATCACTCCCTTTACAATGTTCGTTTATTCTTCACAATATACAGACGTTGCGTTGAGGAATGACATCAGTTTTCCAACCATGCAGAAAGGTTGGCTGCTTTGTAGTTCAGTTAAATTTTAATTAATTCCAGGTGTTCTTTTAAAACGCAATTATCTACATGCTAATAACATGAACTAATTAATTTATTTAATTAAGTACATGTCTTCAATTAATTCTGCTAAGTACTAACTAATTTAAATTGCTCTGGTGTTGAAGTTAAAGATATGTTCTAGTATTTTTTATTCGAATTCTTAACAGTGAAATGGATATTTTCAAAATATTAACGTCGAAGCTGTTGCTTTTTCGTGGCACGAGCTGTTTGCGATTCCATTCCATGGTGACAGCGTCCTCATTACCATCACATCTTTTACCTGCCGACTCAACTGCTGGCAAAATGTTTGGGATGCTAACGAAGCTACTACAAATCCTGTAAATGTCGTGTTTTTTCAGCCAAGAAGTTGTAGCTTCAACAGATGTTTTCGGCACCGCGTGTTTTTTCCCTTGAAGGCAGCAAGCAGAAAAATGTTATATTTTTGTCGATGTGCTCAAGGTTGCGATATAACGTTATTCCATTAGGCTTTGTCTTAGATCAAGCCAGTGTTTTTTGTTGATACTCGCTATAAATAATTACTCAATTTACTTGTGTTGTTTGAGACCGAGTATTGGAGACTCGTTTACGAATAGTTCATTTTCCAGTTAAAAAACTAATTTTGAATTTTAAAAATTATTAGAAATGAGAAGACATGAATATTCATGTGTAAAAATAGTTTGTTTGAAAATTACTTCTGATTTAATTTCTCCTGCTTACTCGAAACATTTAAAAGAGAAATTTAACTTTTAAAATTTGCATGTGTTTTCGTAGACTTTGCCCAAATGAATTCAATTTGAGTTGGTGTCGACTTCTATTTTTGGGGTTTTAAGCTTTATGTATTGCATCAAATTATTCTGATTTTCATTCATATTCTCATTAAATAAGTTCTACAAACATCGTACGACAATGTAGAATTGCTATGATGTCTAGGCTCAATCAGTCTAATGTACATATGTAGATATTCATCTAGATTATCACGAAATCATTCGTTACGCTGAAATTTTCCTTGTGAAAGTTTGTTATGTGTTGTTTGGTGAGCCTCTTGCATGTGAGTGAACGCGTCCTGGTGTACAGTTGTCGTAATTTCAAGGTTCAACATTTTCTGTGTGTGGTGCCGATGCTGTGAAGTCGTGAGTGGACTCGAGGTGTTCGGATCAGTTTCAGGACACCAGCTGCAGACTAGCCCCGGTCGATAGAGTGATCAATGTTCTGCCGACCGCCACCAACTTAGAGTGTCACTGTCTTAATAAATAATGGTGAAAAGGGCCCATCAAGCTAATGTACTTGTGAACAATAATGAACAATTAGAAAAATAACTTAAATCATCGTGCGATGCGCAAACTTGTAAGGCATTTTGAATGTTCTGCAGCAGTATTCTTAAGTAGGTTTTAGTGCATGTTTGCTCTGAAATTAATTTGTGACAGACTCTCAAAATACATTCATATTCACGGAAATAATACAACCAAATTGTGACCACCGAATGCAATCAAAGAGCAACATTATCTTCAATATACTCTAGTCCAAAGGCCCTCCAAACATTGCCGATCCAATTACATAAATTATTAATGTGTTGTGGGCGGCTATGAAGAGCGTAACGGAGCTCATTTGTGCGTGTGCGTGCAGCGCGCATGACCGCAGGCGGCGCCCTGTAGACACAGAGGCTCTCTGTTGGTTGATGGAGGTTGCACTTACACTTTCTACTTCACTGCCACCTGCACCTTCTGCTCCACTTGCGTGCTTGCCACCTGCACTTCCTGCTCCACTTGCGGGCTTGCCACCTGCACCTCCTGCTCCACTTGTGGCTGCGTGCTTGCAACCTGCACCTCCTACTCCACTTGTGGCTGCGTGCTTAAGAGCTTATTGGCATGAGTCTTGTGTGCAGAGTACATTGCAACAACAATAACAAGGCATAAATGTGTTGAGGGAATTAGTCGCTTAATATAAATTCAACCCAAAGTTAGGAAAAATCAACTTTAAAGATGGAGCTCAGTGGTACATAAAATATTTTCGGCCGTGAAAGCGACCTAACGACCTATTAATTCTGTGATATGATTACGTTAATGTTATTTCATGAAAGAATTTTGGTATGGAAATGTTGCACGCGGAAATTTATTCCAATTTATGTTTGAGTGTTTGATAACTGAAACAGAAAATTGCATCAATAACCTCTTATGTGATTAAAATGATCATTCACTCATCTCTTTGTCACGACCTGCTTCTTGAATTAAGAGACACTAAGGATCTTGGAGCCCTTAGCTCTGTTAGTTACTCACGAATTATTTTGGTCGTATAATTTTGTAGCTGATGGCAACACCATTCATTTTATGCATATTAAAGTGTCCTAATGCTGCATCTTCGTTATTTTACTACTATTTATTCTATGATGGACGCAGCAAGTGTGCGTGGTGTACAGGCTTTTTCAATGTCACTGAATGTGTTAATTCATAACCGTACATTGGAAAATGTTTTTAATATTGTCTACAGAATTTAAAGTTTCTACTTTCTGACTCATTCATTTGTTTTTAATGAAACAAATGAGTACAACGTCTGCACTTGGCATTGTTGAGGTGTTCCATAAGCAGGACTTCTATCTAATTTAGTGCCCATCAATAGTATGAAGCCGTCAGCCGACTCTAGTGTTCGTAAACTTGTTAAGATGAGCACAAATTAGCACAATGTTGTAGCAAATATAGTTTCACTGTGACGTGAATATTTTTCCCCTAGCAATTTTCAGACAAGCATGTCTATGTATGAGTCTTGATGAGCGAGGGTAGTAAAATATTCAAGCTTGCCTCAGTGCACACACTGACGCCTGTCCTGCACCGGCTGTAAAGTGTACAGTGCGGTCGTAGCGCAGATAGCACCATTAGCAACACCGATAAAACCACAATAAAGTCGTTGGTTGAGTGCGGCACGGCAGCGACAAGAGAAGCCGTGTGCTGACCCCCTAAGTGGGGTCAGAAAATTAATTTGCAGGAAGCTGCATGCGGATTGACTGAGATCAATACAAGGTTTTCCGCGCACACGACTACCGGGTCTTAGAATTTCATCTCACAGTCAGAAAACAGTCCAACTGCAATCGAGAGCATTTCAACTGGGACGACTTAAAAAAGTATACATCAAAACAGACCTGACTCTGATTCTGAAGGGATACATCAAGGTAGGTCTGACTTTGACTTCAGTAAAGATACATTAAGGCAAGTCTGACTTTCAATTATGGGAGGGTTAAAATCGAACGGAGATTGCCCGGCACGGTTTCAAGAATTGGTATTTTAAACAATATGATAGTTTTCTATGTGCAGTGCACCTGAGTTCATACGCAGGCGAACTTTTGCGAGTTTTTTCAAAACACACAAAAAATGAGTTGTGACCTTACTCAGTTTACTCATTGATTTCTGTAGAGTTCGGCTGACAAGTATTTCTTTGTTGAGTTTCGTTAAACGAGACGCATAGCGCACGCAAAGTCTTGTGAGGTGTAGCTGTCAATGCTGTGTTCAAGTAATTGGTGCTATATTTGACGTACTTCATTGATAAAGGAACGAGGACAAAGTTGTAACGCTAGCGTAAACACGAATATCAGTTGAACTTCTTCAGTCGTTCAAAGCAAATTTTAAATTTGAACTTCAAAGCTTCTCTCAACTCATCAACACATTCCTTTCTTTAATCACTTACCTAATTGAACACCTGCATGACTAAATAGACGGTTTATTGGCCTGACGAACTGTCCCCTGGTTGGAGCCTAATGAATTGAACAGCAGTTTTTTCATTTATTTTTTAAAAGCCTACAGAATTCACGTGTAAATTTGACTCAGCATCAATTTCAAACCCCACGAAAATTTTTCATAAATAATGAGAGCTGCAGAAACCAGTTTTTATCAGACTAAATACTGTAATTTTTAATTTATATCATTTTAATGTACTTGTGTGTTTCTGTACGTTCGACTTCATTGCTTGAGCTCAAAGACAGGACTGAAATACTGCAGCTTCCTCTTCTCATCTTACGAATACTTTGTATGTATATCTGTGCTCCCACAAACAACAGAAACCACGAGGCCAATATGGAGGATCGAATTCTCCTTACCTTTTTTTCGAGATCTTTCTTGCTCAAGTTTAATACTCGAGAAACAGGCAAGGGACTCTAGTTTCCGTTTGGAGATCATTTGGAGGAGCGCGGTTGGTGCTAGGGGTCGTAAGCTCCCCTTCGGGGGGTGATGATGGCACCTTGGACGATCCTGTACCTGCATTTCTATTTCATTTTACCTTCGGAAAAGAGACCCGCATTTTTAGTTCTATTTGTTCGTTTGTTTATTCAGTAAAAAATTGCCCAGTGGGATACATCTCTGCTCCGAAAAAAAGCTTGCTGTTTGCATTCCAATGTTTATATTAATTTTTAAAAGGAGGTTAGTATTACTATCAGTCTGTATTTATACTGTGGGAAAATTTTCTCCAGAGATACAGCAAAAAATTTGTGAATGTGTTTCACTGAACTCTTTTTTTAAAAACGCCAGTTTTACAGTCAATAACAATGGCTTCTATATTATTGTACGATCGATAGAATTTAGGATCTCACGTGAATTTAAGGACTTGAAGCATAAAACTGTACGTAAATTTACTGATAAAGTTATTTCTTTTACATAACACAGTAGCAGTCGAGGTTTGCTTGGTGAATTACTTCGTACGTTATCAATGATTGGTAGTTTTGCTGCTGTGCTTCAATTCTTCGACCTGGAATGGTCGAGTCCATGACAAAACTCAAACTTTACACATGAGTACAATTATTCTGGGCCTCGAATTTAAGGCTACGCTAGTCTTTTTTGTGTGCCGCCTCTGCTTCACTGGATGGCGCCAATTTCTTGAAAAGTTGCTAATCTTTGCCGCTGCTACACTTCCTTTTTCACCAGTAAAAGCTTTTTACTTCTTGTAGAAAGGACGCTTTTACTTCTACTCTCTTTTATTGTCTCAGATGAATGTTTTCATTCGTTTTGCTTGGTATTTTTCCCAACACAACGTTCAAACTTTTAACTCCGGCCATTTTCCATTCTCCGTCTAGAAAAGAGCACAGGGATTCTTTCCTTTCCAAGCAGCAGCTATAGTTTTTTTTCAGTGTAGCATTTTCTGTGCAGGTTTCTTTTGTTCCGTTGCGACTGGAAAACCTATTATCTTCCTGTCTCTCCAGTTCCATACAAACGGAAAATTTCCTTGTGCAACATTTCGTCTTGCAAAATTCTCTTTTCTCTACAAAATCTCTTGGCTTCAAGTATGTGGAGCAGGTGTGTCATTCGCTATCACTCGCATCTTTACATTATTTCCTACACGTTAAGGTAGTACTCGTACATGCTTCTCTCCACAGAAAGAGACAATTGTTTAACATGCAGTATCTCACTTTACCAAGTTCTTCATGGAAAGAAAATTTCTTTGCCCTTGGATTAATTTCCGATACAACGCTTTCATATATACCTAGTCCCATTTGAGCAGGGAGCAAGTCCATTATGTCATGGAATGGATTAACATTCTTTGCTGCTCCTGACAAAGAAGTGCTTCCTCCTCTCCTTCCCGTTACATCTTACGTGACTTATCAGGCGTGACTTGATGTGAAGCGAAGAGGGTTCCTCGAGCGCGGATGTCGACGATGCTCGAGTTGACATTGACGGATGCAGTGCGCCTCCACAGGGGCAGCATGCAGCCAGTGCTGGAGTCAGCAATATTTTAAACACATTGTGTCGGAGTTTGTTTCTGAAAAAATATAAACGATGCGCGAGCTGAAGTTGAGAGAGCTGGAGTAATTTTGCGTTGGAGCATGATCACCAATTTGTAGGAGCATGTGGATTAATTTGTTAGAACATGTGGACTAATTTGTGGCAACATGCGGATTAATTTGTGAGAGTATATGAACTAATTTGTGGGAACATAGAAATTAATTTGTATTCGTCGCTTGGGAGCTGATGCTAGGCATAGAATGCTCCGATATGGAGTATGAAAGCATTTCTTCGGATATGGAAAGTTAAGTAATGCCAACACTTGAATTGCCATTTCAAAACAACTGTTTGTCATTAAATAATACCATGCTTCTTGCTCTTCTTTAGCAGACGTATAAGACGACGATGCACACTCAATTTTGTTCATGAAAATCGTAGGGTAAGCGCACTCTGTTAAACTTAGAATTTAATTTTTTGTTGCGTGTGTTAGCTCTGATCTTATGATCGTATTAAAAATAACAAGTTCCGTTTTGTAACTAGGTTTTAGTTAGCAAAGGGTAATTTCATTCATGCTTCTGGATCCTACTAAAATAGTTGCATAAACATTTCCATACTTTTTTAACTTATACAATTTGTCATGCTTCGGAGTTTAGGCCTGTTAAATATAATAGACTGCCTCTGCAGTCCTCAGGAATTTCTTGTTTACTTTCCTAAATTTTTCAACGCACGCAGTGCAGCTCTAACTCTTGGAAACAAACTTGATTCATATTCCTAAAGATAAAAGTTTCTGAAGTGTAAGAGAAAAGTGCTGATTATTCTGAGACTGGCGGACAGTTGAGGCAAGTAGAGCAGTGCTAGGCGCTTCTGTCGTCTCTCGCTGCCTCCAACTCACTGCACGTCTTTTTTACGACCCGTTGAGTTTCTTTATTTTTATTTAACCGCCTCGCATTCGGATTTACGAGAAAAGTTGATCTTCAGAAACTTGGTGCCGACTCAAAAGTTTCTCTTGTTGTTAATAAGTGTCTGGAGATGTGGGCCTGCCTCGTACAGCACAGCACGCTGCAGCTCCACTCCCTCTCGACCATATTAAAAAGTCTCTCTTCTCTATTTTGTCTCTGGAATTATCATTTATAGCTCCCTAGGAACTCTCACTTTTCTATATTGTTTCTGGAGTTGTATTTTATTGCTCCATAAGAATTTCTTATCCCATATTGTCTCTGACATTATAAGTTACAGCGCCGTAGAAATGCCTTGCTTTCAGTGTTGTCTTTGGAATTGTATTTTATTACTCTCTAGGAACTCTTGCATTTCTATATGTTTCTTGAATTACTGTTCATTACTCCCTGTGATTTATTTTGATTTTCATACGCTTCGTGTAGAGTAACATTTTTGCCTAGACACCGTTTAATAAGATGGGAATATCGACTAGATGAGAATTTACTTTGAAATTTCAACGTATTTAAGCTTCACTAATTTCTGCTATTGAGTTCCTTCGACAAATTTAATTTTGCATATTACTGACTGACTTTGGTAAGTACATGTATGAATAGCTTATTATAAAACACAATGCCTCAAACATGGTGTATGTTTGAAGACGAAGCGTGATGTCGAAATACATTATTTTTTCCTATTGTTGTTACTGTTACGCTGCAGACAACACCTCGTTTGTAGAAAAGTAATTATAACTTCATAGTTACGCCCTATTTATGTTCACGATATTTGTTTAACTTTTTCCCACTCGAGTCGAGTTTTTTGAAGCTTTGAAGTAACAGTGGAATTTTGCTGAATTAAAACAACGCAGACACGAAGTGCGTCGTTCAATACCCGTTCTTCAAAGAAGTAGATTGCTATTCTCATTGAAGTCCATGAAGAAAGCATTATGGAACTTAGAGCTACGATATCTTGCGGGAGAGAATTGTAAAATGTTAAATGGGAAAACCATTTGCAATTCAGTTAAAGAGCACTAGTATTTTCAATAACAGAAATAGTATAATAACATTTAAAAGTTAATGTATGTAATGTGTGCTTGAGAAGATTGGAAAAGTGTTTCAGCGGTGCGTTATAAAGCTTTTGCATATCTACCTTAATTTGTACGTACTTTAAATACTTTAAAGTTTATTACATTCTGAGCAAATGCATATCCATTGATGTATTGCCGAGATACTAAATATTAATATATTCTGGCAATTCGATATAGCTAAGTCAGTTTTTTATTTTAGTAAAAGTTTATGTATCGTAGTAGTATATTCTTCGTTTTGATTTGCATATGAAAATTTCAAGAACAACGTATCATTTTATATATATTACTACAAATGTTCTTTGTACATAATATTTCTACATTTCACGATCATGCTATCATGTACAAAAGTTTCATCCTATTTCTGGATGGGACTTTAACAAGATTAAGACATCTTCCTCTGCACCCTTTAATACTTCTATATTTAGACAGTGATGTGAGAATTCCGACCATGCTGTAAAAGATAATAGAAAAAATTCGCGCTTGGTGGAAAACTGAAGCGAGCTCTGTACGCTGAAGCCCTCGTGACTGCTTTGTTGCTTGAATGTACCGCGTGTTTTCAGTCCAGCCAGCACCACGCGGACATTGACGTCGCTGATCATAGCCGAGCTCGGATCACGATAATGCAAATTTTACGGATGTTTATGTTTCATTTACTTAATTTCATCATTCAACGAACGTACTGTTTATTCTATACTTTTGCAAGTATGTAATTTCTATCCTCGGGTACGTTAAAATGTCAAAAATAATTGTCGCGCGTTTTCACCCCCCCTGACACTGATCGGAGCTGCTGCAACTGATCAGCCGCGTGTGCGATGTAAGCGACATCACCAATATCATCTCATCAGTATTCATTGAACTGTGACTCCATGCATATCAAAGTATTAGAGGCACAATGTCGTCCGTTTGACCAATGTTCTATCAATAAGCCATACTTTTACATTACGTAGTCATTTAAGGTATACACATTACTAGAGTATGTCTTCGAAATTAATCTAAGTGTATATAGAGGCAATTAAGACTATGCACACAAGAACTCGCATAATAAATCATTTTTTGAATATATGCTAAGTCAACACACGTATGTATGTAGTTTGTGCTTCAAGTTGCGGGTAATAATGTATGATTAACATCAAATTTCGTACATGTTCGTCGAACACATTTTGATAACGTGACTTTTTACTGGAAACAAATTAGAAAATGTCTTGGGCTAAACAATATGTCGTGAAACATGTCTTTTACAGTAGAAGATTGGTCGTTTTGACTGTTTAACCCAGTGCTTTAAGATTTCTGTATATCTGTTGAAAATACTGGTTTGTTTCAATGTCTTATGGGCTTCCGACCTTGTTACTCCCACCAAATGCTTACCATTTGGCTGAATGAGCACGCAGACGTACAAGAAAGGGACATTTTTTGCTTATGTACAAACAAATTCTTAAAATTACAATAGTTTCTGAAAATGTAGATGAATAGTCAACCCTCTACTCTGATGTTCCTGGGCGGGGGAGCGCACACTGAAAATATCTTTTTTATTGTCGATATTGCCTGTGTTGTAACAATGAATTTGTGTATTAAAACGAAACATATTCCTAGTACCTACCGATAAATTTATATGTGAAATACTAACTTCTCTATTTCAGCCAATGTATTTTACCTCAAAACTTTCCGTAAGTAAAAGTTACATGAATAGTTTGTTCCCAAACATAATTTATCGTTACTTCGTGGTTGAGCAAACAAGTGCACTGATCTCCGAATTTCTGGTGGTGAGTTGGACACATTTTCTGGTGATTACAATGGCGCTGTCGTTGATCAGCATGTTTTCTCGAACGTTCAGTAATGCCTGGTATCGCATTGTTTTTCGCTGGTTAGTCTCACGCATTCTACGTGTAACTTGTCCACTTCCAACGACATCATCGTGAGACCGGTGGTAAATGTACTCTTGTGCTCAGTTTGTCTGTAAATAATCATGTATAATACCTGAACGTGTTGTGTAATTTGTACAGAGGATTGTGTAAGTCTTTGTGAAGGTGCGTATCATTCTATTAGTTTTAATATTATAGTGCGATATTTTGATGATAGTCATTGTATATACAAAGTTATTTTATATGGTTTTAACGGTGCTACGTGCGAGATGTATACGATGACCTCTACGTGTTGATATTGTTAGAATAGAACGTGCTTATAATTTTAAATATCTTTGTGTTAGTGCTATCAAATTTTTTAATTGTTATCATTTACGTTGCCATTGCGAAGGTTAAGATAGAAGTACTATTTTCTACATTTCTTTTTGGTAGCATATCGATCCACCACTTTTCAACCAGGATCCAGACAAGCTCACAGCTCTCTTCCAATCATGTTTCCAATGATTTTAGATGAACCAATTGACCGACATAACTCAGTAGCGATCATCAAACTCAGAGTATTTCTGTGAGTTTCCGCTTCCCAATGGGAGAGACGAGTTGAGGATCCGGCCTCCTATGTATTCAAATGGGATCTGAAACGCATAACTCGAGCGTCCATCTCGTCTCGAAACTTTTTGGAGTGGAAATCGAATTTCATTTGCAAATAGAACGGGTATCTGACGAGGAGGAATGACTTCTTGTGACAATGTCCTTAGCAAGACACCCAGGGAACTGATGTCTTCCTTCTTTGCAGCGTGTGTTGTTTGCTTATTAGGTTACGAGGAAGCTGTTGTGCCTCTTTGTATTGGGGCTATTTCAACTTATGCGTACATTCCATTCAGATGTTCAATTGATTTTTCAAAGGTCTTCTTTTTCCTGTTCCTCACATGTCTGAAAAGGCCCTTTGGTCTATGTACTTTTCTGAGCTTTTGCGAGATGCACACTGCATTAAGAATTGGTTATTTTTCTATTTCTAATTTATAGGTCTGATTTTGTTGGAAATGGCAGTCTTTGTAACTTCACGCTTTACATTCTGTGTGATGTCCTACTGTCACGCCCAATAAATGAGCAATTTCTTCATAATACACACGCTGTGTGGGGGTAATTACTATTCTAGGACCTCAAGTCTTTTCATTTTCGTAATGATAGGTGCATCTCCTTCGCCCTCATCACGGTTCTTAACTATGGATATTAAAAGCTACATGCTGTTGTTACGGGGAATTTACAAATCGTGTCGACTGACGAGTTTTGTCTTCGTGTAAAAATTTTCAGAGGGAAATTTTTGCACACGAAAAAACTAGAACTTTTGTCAGTATGAGATAATGGTGTAGATTAAAGCGTGTTATTATATCATTTTACGTTTTGGGGCGAACTGCTATTCTTGTTACAAAAGAATTTCTCACTCATGACACAACTCGTCTATTAAATGTTTATGTGCTGAACTGAACAAACATCTTGGATCATACTGATTCGCTTGCAAAATGGGGCAAAGTTGGCATACGACTATGTAGCTGAATTATTTTCTTCAATGGCATTTTTTTACTTTCATCAACACAGTTCTTTTCATAGTAGTTCGTAAACATTTTGCCTTGTGCTTGAGTACTACATCAACGAATGGTATTTTGTGACTCATGTTCCGTATTAAAAACGGAATTAAGACTTATAGCGTCAATAGTAGTAGCTAGACAATACATGTACAGTAAGTGTCAAATTTGGCCAATTTTTTTTTTAGTATTTCACGAGTGTCTGTAAAATGCATCACTGAGTAATGTCCCTACTATTTGTGCAAAGTTTTCATTTACTATACGTGACCATGCTTGCGATACACTATCTGATGATCCTCAACTGATAAGCAGCGCGCGTAATCAGGTCGACTACTGCCTTCCTCAGCTTCAGGCGATAATGAACTTCAGGAGCTATCGTTTAATAGTCAAAAGTATCTCTTCATTAGCGGAAATACTGTATGTCTCGTTCTATGGAGACTGCGTTGCCTCCTTCATATTCGAAACTGTGCTTCTCTCTTAAATTTTGTTAGTAATATTTCATGAGATGTGGTTTGTAATTCTCTGGTAGTTAAATTATGACTCAACGAATACAGAAAACTGTTTGCTGAAGTGTAACTGTTCTATGATAAATACAAGATTAGATTATGAGCAATATTTCTTTAAAGCCATAAAACGAAGCAAATCTTTTTTACGATAATGTGAACTGTTTGGACGAAACAAACGAAAATTTTTATGACTCGGATATACATAATTTAACCTTTTATAGTATATATATCAACCATAAATTTTTAGAATATTTTATTCCTACAGACATCCGAATTTAGAATTAAATGTTCATGCTTAGTGACCACATAGAAACAGCTGTGCAGCGCAGTCGCATTGTGTTCAGTGTTAAAAACGGCTGTGTTTTATTAAAGCTGACCACTTTCCTTGCATTTGTATGTTTGATCTGTTTTGCAGCTTCAACTATAGTCATTTCTCATATTTTAAATGGCTGTTATTTCAATGTTATGATTAAACTTTCTAGGCTTCATCTCGATCTCGACGACTCCGGATTCCACTGCAACATGAGACCAAATTACTGTCTAAACCGATCAGCCATATTAGAAAACAGGCATTCCATTACACGTATGTCAGGCCTCTACGTTAAGAACAAAGCTGCGATAAGCAGTCGTTCTTAAATCTAAATAATTGCTGCTTGGAGAACAGTGCCCCATTTACGACTTCATTGAATGGTAAATTCTCTTTAGCCGAATATAAAGGCAGAGACATCCATCGAACCTGGTAACCGTGCCATGATATGCCCCGGTGTTCAGCGTGCAAGGATGGTTTTGGAAGTTGGATTCTTTGCACTTATAGCGTGTACGTTTTATTCTGTACATCATCGACTAATCTGAAAGCTGCTATCATCCTCAGGGCTCAATGGCAATTTTAAGATTTTCTACAAGTCGAGTAGCATAATATTTCAATTCAAGACGTGCAGTGGCATAGGAGACGCAACTTTGTTGGAGGTATTGAAAAACGAAGCATTCGACTGATATGTCACAATGGTAAATAAAAAACTTCATCGAGACATGGAGTGTTGAAAACGTCCGTCTTGGAAGAATCTTAGCTTGTTTTTAGTCCTCCAGATCATCAATAAATATGAACTCCTGTCATCAATTCTGACGCTTGTCATAACTTTAGAGTTTTATGACTCAAGCTCACTGATACCGGTCTCTGTAGATTACGTTGCCTCAATTAATTCAGGAAGTGAACGCACCAAAAGTTTGGTCGTGTAACGTGAAATATGAGTTCTCTGAGCTTTAGCTATTCTAGGCACAGTGTAATTTTTCAACATTCTGAATAATCGTATTTATTCAAAAGACTTTGAGACTTAGGCTGCCCAAACTACAGCTGGAGTTGGTAGTCTGTGAACTTGAGAGACTTTATGATTTCCTCCTTCATATTTTAAGACATGGAAGAGAAAGTAATGATTGTTTCTATCGCGCCATTTTTTCGACAATGTCATGTTCTTCATCGTGTCTTCAATTTTCGAGCTCAGGTTTCCAGCTTCATGTTTTCGTGTACATTCCGTCTTGCCGTATGTGTACCTTCATTGTCCACCTAAAACTTAGAAAATAAATCTAAGAAATATTGCATTATTACGTTCCTTTTTTTGTATTCTATTCAACTGAGAAAGATATTTTTCAAGTTGAGTAGCAATAGTTGGTCTTTTTTGGGTTTTCATCTCATTAGATGCTAAATTGTTTTCGTATTTTTCATTAAAAACATCTGCTAGACAAATGCTACTCTGACAATTTAATATCGCAACAAGAGTATAACACGTCTTGTACTTTATTAGCTTGAAATTCAAACTAATTAAGTCTTAATATGTTACAATATAACAACGGTCGATTAATTATGACATTTTTTGGCAAGATTGACAGGGCTAAAGCAATACTTACAACAACAGGAATCTTCTGCCTGTTTACAGATAACAGAAGAACGGCAATGAACCCATTCTTCATCGTAGCCTCCTCATAGGAATAGAGATTTAGAATGTTTTTCCGAGTGCAAGGAGAAGGTATCTTTTATCGTGTGTGAAGGCTTGCATTCTGTCGATGTCAAATGATGAGAACATGGATGCCTGAGAATGAAACCCGATTTCAAATCTATCTCCAGGAGACCTTACTTGCGCTTCTTCGCTTTAAGAAATGTCTATGTCGGGTTGCCGGTTGATTTTTTATGTTGAAGTCAAATGCGTTCATTTCACACACATGATCTCAAAGTCAGGATTATGAAAGTCAATATCTTACTCAAGCGTTTATTCTGCGTGACTGAACTCATTTGTGTTGCAACCTCTCTTTATTGAAACCAGGGAACCTCTCTTTATTGAAACCACGGATTGTTCTAAAAAATTCTACAATAACAAAGACGCCACTTTTATCATTGATGTTGCTCGTCAATGGATGATTTCTAGGGTACGATCGTTGTCATTATTGAGTAGAGCATTCTTCGCTGCTGCTATAAATCAAACTTTTCATCTAATACTTCACATGCGTGAGAAACGACATTGAAGTTCCTATTCACGTCACACCTCATTAGTGTCACGCATCGCTGTGACGCATGTGCAGCCAGCCCTGTGAGCTTCAAAACTACTCAGTGGAGATGCGCTCTCGACCGACAGCTATGTTCTTAACCTGTTAACGGTCACCGCTCAATCGACAATAATAATACTATTGTCATACTGCAATTGTAATATGACAGTAATAACTACGCAAATTGAACTAATAAACATTATAACATTAAATGATGTTAACGCCGCTGTGGTACCGTCGCGCAATCTACATCATATGGTGTAAGTTGCCGGTAGAATACAACTCGTAGAAACATCATATGAAGTAAATAACGCTTATCAGGTTAAACACATTATAGAATAAAAGTATATTACTCGTACTTCATTTTGCTTTGAAACATTAGGCGTGTTTCCAAGCAGCTATTATTGCACCTGAGAACCTCACGCATCACGCGGACAAGTTGGAACTAAGACAACTTCGTTCACTGCTAGCAGTTGCTCTTAAATATTAGTAAACCGGTTATGCACTGGTAGGGCATGTAATATTAGCTGTAAGACCACTACCCGCAACTCGTGTGGCTGTGTCAATTATTACTCAGCTTATTATTCTTATAAACCGAGTGTGAATGTTTTAAAAATCGTACGAACGATATTGTTAAAGAAATGTTATCACGCTACAGTATACATAAACATTTTGTTAATGTTGTGCGTTAAGGGGTATTTTTAGAAATTAAAAGTGGTAATTCTACCAGACATTCTTCGTGTGACTGCATTAGTTTTACCTCTGTACGACAAATAATGTGTGTGTCTATTAATATGTCTAAAATAATCATAGTTCCTTAAGCTCCAGTAAGGATATTATATCATTTTATTTCTTTACAGAAGTCCCTACGTTCAGTAAAATGACCTAACTGTTTTGAGGAGCTCATTTTTACCTTCATTATTTTAGCATAGTGTTCGTGCTCAAGTCAAACATTTCATGTATAGCAACGCTTAGTTTCATGGCATTGAATACCACCACTAGAGTAGGTCGTCTGCACTCTAGTAGGTTGTGTGTCGACACGAGTGGAGGGAAGGGGAGGAGCAAGGCCGTATGAACACATGAATCATACCAGCATGAGGAGTGAGTGTATGAGTGAGGGGCACTCACTGCCTTCGATCGATGAGTCGTCGGTTGTTATTCTGATGGCTCTCAGAAGCTAGAAGCGCTATGGGCGAGCGGGAGGGGCCTGCATCAGAGATATGCAACCATCGCTACTTGGTAATTTTGTCCTCGATCCACGGGCTATCAGCAGCAGGTCTTTAAAGCGTGTAAAATTGATGACCTGCGGTTTGTTTCAAATGATGATTAATTATGTCTTCATTCATGTCTCTGATTTATTATCAATAACGATTTGTAAACAGCTACTGACCAAAGACAAAGGAAATTTGAGGATGTAATTGTATTTTCAGCAAATTTTGGGACACAATTAAGAAATGTGCTGATCCTAATATAGAAGACATTTCATGGATATTATAATAATATTTCAAATTACAGATCACCCTGCGACGAAGTTCTCGTTATCACAATTTCTTTTGAACAACATGAAACCTTTAGCAATATTTGTCCCTTTATTTTTGATGTGAAACATAACGACGCAAATTAACAGTACTGCTTATTACACATAAGCGGTGGAAAAAATAATGTAACTGTCTATATCTGGAGCATATCAGTCTGATACGAGAGACAGATGCCACTATTATCTCCTGGACTGATAATGAAACAATCAGCGCAGATAGAGATGACACCATAGCCTCATGCCTTGGCAGCTCTTACCAGTGAAAGTTGACATGCTGAGCACGTCCGTAAATTATATCGAGTCGTCAAGTGACTGCAAAGTAGAATACTTTTACGTAGTAAGTCATAATTTCTGTATCGCACGCATCCATTGATAGCGTCACAGTACGTAGGTTTGTACGTATAAATATTTATCATTGAAATTACAGTCCATTTTCCTGTATGACTGATTTGAAAAGCACACGTTTTGTAAGAATTGTCAATTGCGATAGTGAGTAGAAACAATCCAATGCAGATTGTCAGTTATAAATCGATAAGAAGTCGATGCTAGTTAATTCTGACGGTGTTTAATTCTGTCACACTGACAATCATGCGTGAATGACGATACCTGGTGGACAACTGGTCACTACTTGTTGGTCAGCTGGTGACTACTTGTTGGTCAGCTGGTGACTACTTGTTGGTCAGCTGGTGACTACTTGTTAGTCAGCTGGTGACTACTTGTTGATCAGCTGGTGACTATTTGTTGATCAGCTGGTGACTACTTGTTGGTCAGCTGGTGTAGATGGAATTCAATGTACAGTTGTTCTTTTTTACTGTTGAGGAGGAAGGCAAGGAGTATTTCACGGTTATTTTAAGGGTATTCAAGCACACAAAGTTAGCATGAGTGACATGATACCCACTCGCCCGTCATATCGTGGTCTCATAATAAATGAATAAATGTTGTAATTAATATGAATTTTCTTATCCCCTCACTTTATTTCTCAGTTTACTCACCTTCAATTAAATCTTTTGAAATTTTATTTTTCACTATCATTTGTAGAGGTATGCATAAACAAAAATAAATTTCTCTATTCAGACCAAATTTAAAAGTGATTTTATTCGAAGCTATTCAATTACTACCATATCTCGCATGCTGTTCATTTCTTGAATCTAGGTCACGTTACTTAGCAGCGCTACAACTACTGAAAAGTCAAGTATATTCACTGAAGTCGTAGTAGCCTGAGTTCGAGGCGACCAGTTTGAGAGTCAGCATCAATATCAGAAGATTTTGATGGTAGAATTGCGTTACACTGATAATAAAACTGACGGAAAAAAAATATCGGATGTCAGTAGAACTTATCGAGAAACGTTAGTGACGTGTGCTGTGTTGCTGACGTGGCCCAACTACACCGATTAAATACTTCAGGTTCATCTGAACTACAAATCTATAATACCATAATAGTCTCAGTCAAGAAGTTCCGACGTATGTCAGACACTTGCGATGTTGCTGCCCCAACGTACAAGTGGATGTCTACAAAGATTTAACCAAAGGTGAGTAGAAAAAGTTAATTTTATAGATTGAAGCTGACATTCACGACACACGTCCTTCAAATTACATGAATTTGTGGTACATGCAGAGGATGACGTCAATCAGACGCCGGTTTGGATGCCAGTCTCTGTTAAACCGTAATAGTTGAAAGATTGAGTTAGACTATTTTCTACAAGAGCCATAAGATGAGATTATCTTCTACAGGAGCCATAAGATGATAAGACTATCTTCTACAAGAGCCATAAGATAATGACACTATCTTCTACAGGAGCCGTAAGATGGTGGTGGAATAGTAAGACTCGCAATAGTAGCCATATGCAGCAATTTCCAGGGTTCAAACTTTTTGTGAGCGACCAAACGCACATTATCACTTTTGAAACGCTCAACAACTTTTACTCCTCTCCGTCCGAATTTGTTTGAAGGACCTCTTGGCCGTAGCAGAATGATTAAAATTGACCTTGATTTCCGTTATATTTCGGTCATACTCGTAGCATTCGCTGCCTACTCGAAGACGCTTACGGTGTTTAGTAAAAACTTTCGCCGATAATCAGATTAGGATGACGTCTGACATGCTAGGTGCTCGAGTGCAGGGTTACCACTCATGTGGACTGACTGCTACCAGCGTTTACGTCAAAATGTTCTCTGGCTCCCACATGTCTAGCATGTTGGCTAGTAGTCATTTTTCAGTTATGTCAAGTACTTCAACACTGAAATATGTATAAAGATCTTTGAGGAACTGTGTGCAAGATATTTTCGATTCTTATTTTTGTCAACATTTGGGATTTAGGCAAAGAGTCATGAAAACTAAATCCATGAAAATATATATCTCTGGGCTATGATATTCTTGTTCATAAATTACGCTTCGTTTATTCACTCAAACTACGTAATGAAGGCTTTACTTCACTATGAATACGTATACTATTCTTCATTCATTTAGATACACGCTACTGTGAAGCAGTTCCAAGATGCATCGATGTCTTGTTCATTTACATATATTATTTACAAAAGTGCAAAGTCAAATTTTAAATTCATATACGAGTATATGGCTCTGTTCATGCAGACCATACACAGGGAATCATTTTTAAAATAATTTTAGGAGCCATTTCATTGAGCAGATTTCAGAAAACTTCTGCTTTTTTCTTTGTTTATTGTTTACATTACGCGCGAATGATCAGACTTGAATGTCCAACCTTTAACATGCTGGAAATTCTAAGTCTTAATTGTATTCATGCAATAAGAATGATTAATTTTTCCATTGTTCACGCTGCATTCCAAGTTTCATCCTATTGTATACCCCCAATATATTCACCTTAAGCAAAAATCCAAATCCCAGACGTAATGAAAACGGAACCCATAAGTTTTGTAAAACAACAAATAGGTGAGTTAGTATAAAATGCTAACGTTCTATTATACAAGACAACAAAATTTACTCAAACCTAACCTAACATCTATAACTCCTCAAATAAAAATTGACAAGGACTGAGCTCTCTCCGTCGCTCACACGCGAGAGATCTACTGTTCATTGCCACAACTCGGAACGAGAGCCACCATTGAGGAAAGCAATGCCCCGTGTCCGCGGTCCGGCAGATAAAAACACTCGTGGTCACGAGGGCGTGATATGAGGCTGGCAATTGGAACTAGAATGGGGGAGGACATTGTCGTTTAATTTTTAGTCCAACCGAGAAGGATCCAGTGACCCAAGAGGAAAACTCGAGGGCCAGGTGTGATTGAAACAGTTTTACCGGACATCGCAAGAGGAAAGGAGATTTTACTGGTTTTGATTTGAGTTTGATACACAATTATCTCCCGAGTGATCGAAACATTCGTCATACTTCTGAGTGCTACTATTCTACTTAATTTTCCTGTAAATAACAGTAAAATTTGCTTATAACTACATCGATAATATTGAACACGTTAAACCTTTACATTTCGAGGAAAAGTTTCCCAGCGAGTAATACAATAATTGTATGTTCTATGGTGAATGCAATTTTAACATTTTCTTTTTTGAAGCTCTGTAGATATATGTCAGCTTAGACTGCCTGTGTGCATACCTAAGTAGACGATGAATTTAAAGGATCTGAGAGAATTAAGATAAGAAACTCGGGTCAACTGCTATTTCTCCTTTTCCCAAACGCACAAACATTCAAGGTCTACGGGATTTGCAACGAAAGTTTGATTAACTTGTTTCTCATGATTTATATTATACCCCTTACTCAGTTTATTGAAATTGCCTGTACATTTTAGATATTCGACATAACTATTCCAAACCAGTCTTTACAGCAAGAATACTAATTTTACTCGTTATATTTTCTTCCACCTTCTCTACCAATGTTACCAAAATTAATACACAAATTTTAATATTTTAAAGTTTCAGCTTCCTGCGTAGAAAATAATTTTTTACAATATCCCAGTAAACTTTTTGCTGTATCGAGTTAACGAATAAAGCTATTTGAAAGCATGGAATAATTAAAATCACAAAATTAATAATCTCTTAAACTTGATCAAAATTGTGATTTTTAATGAGCGGTTCCCAATCTCGGTTAATAAAATATCGCAATTGATTCTCATAACCATTTAACTTTAAGATATACAATTCGACGATAACAGAGCCTCGGCATCTACTTGGATGTAACACCCTTAACTTGAACTGCACTGGGTCATAAAAAGGAGGTATTCTGGCATCTGACTCGAGCAGGAACCAAAAGTAACAAAAACCGCGGTTTCGGCTACTTCAACGCTTCGATCTCTTTAATCACAACCAGAGTATGGTTTGTATTCTTGTTCATGTGCAGTGTTCCACGCATTCCGCTAACTGAAAAATTTTAGGGAGTTAAAAGTTTCAAACGAATGAATTTACAGCACGGGAAGAACTGCGGGCCGGTTGAGAGTTGCAGCCATTGTCTCACATGTAAGCCTCAACGCAAAAAAACCGGACGTGTGGATGCGGGTGCATAAGGGAATTGACTAGACTTGTTATTAGCCTCCTCCCTCGTTCATGAACATGGCCATAACGTGGTGTATTTATTCCTGGTCGTTCTCCAGGTTATCAAGAAAAATTTCTGCTGAATAAAAAAACTACGATTCTTCAAATTTTATTTACAACGAAATAATTATGATATCCCTCCACCCTCCACAGAATGGATTTTCATAATAGGTAATGACATCCAACAGCTATGATATCCACGAAAACATAACGACCACAATAGTTTTTATTTAAAATACAATTATTACAACTGAATAATTCCTATGCTAGAAGCGTAACTTGATGTACGCGATGAAAGTAAATATTGTACACCCTAGGATACAGATGTTCAAAAACGTTAAGATCCCGCACATTTCTCAAAGAATAAAGAAACACCACCAAAGTCGGAATCTTCAAACGAGTCGCACGTACACAAGGAAGTAACGCTCATCAATACCAAGACCAGATACGGCAAACTTCGACATTTCCAACTGATTGAAGGTATCCTTTTTCAAATGTTTTCGCCCTCCCCTCCCTTGACGAGGGTCAGTAGTGGAACCCAATGCGTCGAGTCATTGCTGCTAGATACGACTAGCCACTTTTATGGTCGTTCTGCATAACTTTCACGTCTCCAACCAGCGAACAGGCGTCATGAGTAGACAAATGTTAAATATTTACTCATAACAGTACCATACAGAACCTGATAAAAGTTGCGCAGCATTTGAATATCAAATTTCATATTAACCTACAAAATTGAGATTAAAAATAACCTCAAATGACTACCTTGAAATAATTTAAAAATTCTAGATACTGTTTCACTTGACCTTTGAATGAAAAACACTTACATATCCAATCTTGTACGCTATGGTAAATGATTACCACCGAGTGCAGAGGTTTGTCGGCTACCTGAATTTTGTGAGTAAAACTTGAGTTCATTCACGAAATCCCCTACAAAAATAGTTCGAGTTGCTGGTTCTGAAGACCCAATTGAGAACCTTAGTCAGCAACTGGCTACCAGGCGCCACCGAACTTGTAGCGGCGATAGATGTCAAAGAAGAGGGGGTGCATGTTGACCTGACCACCCAGCCTCGCGCACAACAGGTACACGCCTGACATCTTGCGGTGCAGCGAGTACACCTGCAGTACCATATGCACATCTTAATATGAAACACATTTACACGCTCCTTAGATTTTTAAAATAAAATTATTGCTACTACTAGGAATATAATATAAAAACTGTCTCTTGAGGGCCAATGAACTAACTGTAAGGTCTACGAGATTAGCAGAGGTTCAACAGACTAGCCATACCAGCTTCTACAGAAATTGTGTACAACAATGCAATGAATATTTATAGAACGTGAAATTACCTACATCAGAAGACCTTACCTCCTCCGGAGGCGGACACATGCGGTGCTGCAGGAGCGTGGGCACGAGCTCCTGTATGCGGCGAGTGGTTGCCTGCTCACTGAAGCAGAAGGCACGGTCGTGTCGGAACGCCTCACCCAGAATCATGACCGCGTCCACATGGGCTTCTTTCATCACCTGTTCAACGTGCCATCAACACCTCATGTCATAATTTGTACGGAAACATCCCTACATTCCAGGACGGAAAAAGAAGAAAGATCATATTAAATGACTCAATTGAGAACTTGAAACGTTCTCATATTTTTAGTTTTCAGTGTTAATGTTACACATGCTACTTGTACACAAGAGGATGGGGCCGAGGTCGTGAATGCAAACTTGTGCTTCTCTTGAGTTTAATTTGGATTGCACGTGAATGCAAAAGATATGAAGGCAAGAAGATTAGGAATAAAAAATGATTAGAAACAAAACTAGGGCTTACGTACGTTGAAGAGCAAATTAAACTTAATAGGAAATGATGAAAGAAATATCTTAAACGCATCCAATATGAAGGTTTTTAACATTGGCTCATTCACTCCAAAAACTGTGAAAAACAAAACATATTTGATAGAAAAATTTACAAAATAACAAAAAATTATGTTCGAACAAGCCCACAGAGAAATATTTGAAGACACAATTTTCAGCGGATCTGCAACTCAAAATTATGAGATGGTTCACCTTGAGAAAAAAAAACAGCCAAAAACTACTCGCATAAAAAATCTACAATTTCAAATCATTCATTACTAATGTATAGTTCACAGGAATCGGTAGTGTTGAGAACTGACTCTCTTGTACATTATAGCACCGGCACGCTAGGTATCTTTAGCAGTAAGATCCCCACTCTATCCTGTGCGGGTAGAAACCTTACCCACACTCTACACGTCATGACTATGATGTGTGTTATCATCATGTTGTGTGTACATTTAGAACTATTAATCGTAGAATTTACGTCTTATACGCTGCATTAATATACAAAAGACGTACTTTGGCCTCGTGGCCAGTGAGGAAGCCGATCTCCTGGGAGAACTGAAGGACCTTCTGACGGTCTCCAATGGCGGCGCCGTGGATGACCTCGATGTAGAGGTCCACGAAGTTCTTGCTGTACTCTCGACATGCGCCAAAATCTACCAGAGCAATCTGCGACGAGGAATATTTTTCAACAAGAGTTTGCCTATCTTAAGCTGATCTGGAAACGCTTTTTTGCAGGCATTACAGAAGTATATAAAAACAATGCACAAGGAAATCCATTTGAAAAGAAACTGTTCAAGTGTTACATTGTTCTTTCCTAACCTGGTGATTTACAAAGTAGGTTTGGACTACTCATAAAGTTCGGGTTGCTGCTGTCACACCATGGTATGGATTCTTTTCTCCTACGGCCACGGTCAACAAGAGAGAAAATCAATGCGGTGCAGAACCCCATCAAGAATAAGTAATATTTTGCTTGTCCTACACACATAGGCCGGCCTCCTTCTACTCCTAGCAGTAAAGCCACAAAAATTTCCTTCAACACTAGTGGACAGTGTGTGGTGAAGTGGACAGTGTGTGGTGAAGTGGACAGTGTATGGTGAAAAGGTAAAGAGGCGTCTTTGTCGACAAGACTCAAAATACGCCGGGGATGTCAAACACTTTGAGCGTAACTTTCACAAGATTTCTGCTCATAGAAGAGAGAAGTGAAAAATGGCATCTACACTTCACAGTTCATACTGAATCTTCACAAAGGATGTCGTCACATACAAACACAAAAAATCTCTGTCCTATCTATTATAAGTAGAACGTAATGTACAGTATTGGTACGCTACGGAATCAAATGTATAGTTTAGTTTCTACCAACCCTAGCTCAGATATATTATTCTCTATTTTATGACTTCACCAGCTATCACAAATAAATCGCTAGTGCTCCAGAATTTCGCCATTCACTGCTAGAAGTGACTGTCATAGGGCATAATTAGCATATAGTGCATGGAACATTTATGAAATCTAGAAAATGAACCAGTTTGTCAGTTCCTATTACACGTAATTCTATCCTTAAAATTAATAGAAAGGGTCTGTAAGTAAACACGTACTAATTAGTTTCAAGTCATACCTGTGGATGATACTTCAAACCCACATTCAATTACAGTACAACTTTTAAAAGTCACGGCTGCAAACATACGATCATCAAATTTTGCACCTCAAGCGCGGCAAATTTCAAAATTTTCCCACTGCCACGAACCTGCTGGGTGCTCTCATTATAGAAAAAGTTTGCCCAGTTGGGGTCGGTCTGCATGAAGCCGAACTGGAAGAGCTCCCTGAGGGTGAGCTCGAGCAGCCCAGCACAGATGGCGTTGCGGGTTTCCTGGTTGAGATGCACACACTTGTCCACAGCTGTGCCTTCTATTAGCTCAGTTGTCAGCATCTGCAAAGAACTTCTTGTGTCATGTGATGCTTTTTCTTAAATAACTGAAACAGTCGTTGATAAAATTCGGGTCAATAAAGCATTCATGCATACACGAATTAAAGCATCCTACTTTAAGTTATGTTTAAAATCTCATTACTTCCATGACAGCCAAAAACATCATTTAACTGAGAAGTCACAAATTTGACGTATTTAACAGCTAGATCCATAACATAAAAAATAACAACAATATTGCATGCAATTACTCTCTTGGTGCTGAGGTGAGGTATGGCTGAGGGCACGTAGTACTGAGAGTAAGGCGCCACGAGGGCTGCAAACCTCTCTCCACACTGACGCTCTCTCTCGTAGTCGCACTCCCACGCAAGTTCACGCTTTGCCACTTCGATCACGCTGTCAACAAACAGCGCTGCAACCCGAGTAACAAAATTATTACTTTGAGTACCCTAACCCGGCAGTAATTACAGCAGAGTCCTAAGAAGAACTACAGTATATTTACCTGATGACACGTAATGAAAATTTTAACCAATTTTACGAGGAGGAACATGAAATGTCATATTGGTTTCAAATCAAGTATCTCCAACGAAGTCCGTATTCTGAAGAATAATTCCCATTCAAAAGTAAGACGAGTTAGCAGCGCAGGTCTGAAGACACGCATGAAGATATATCAGAATTGAGCCGATAGGATTCACACACTCTCAGGTAGGACGTTGGCGACTTTGAGCGTGGACATGAGGTTGTTGATGTCGCTGTCGATGCCCTCGGCTACACCAGGATACTGAATTTTGACCGCCACTCGCCGACCGTCCGGCAATACACCTTCGTGAACCTGAACATGAGTAGACTAGTTTACTTGAGTTTCTAGGGATTATTTCTAAAATACATACTAATTTACCGTAAGTCGAAGGATAACTAACCACTATAAGGTTACAAAAATATACTAAGAAAATGAAAAGTACTCATGTAAAAAAAATTGTTTTGGAAACCCGTTCCATCATGAGTTCAGTACAGCCTTTTGAACATACAGCAAAAATGTGGGAAACATACACATTTGGAAACAAATATTTTCAGAAAAAGACATGATCAAGTTTCTCAGCATTTTTACTTTGAAGTTTGAAAAAAGCCCAATAATACTTAGCATCATATACCTTTTAAACAGATTTACACTCCCTGCCGATGAACTAACCAAGTGAACTCCAGTCACAACAAACCATCAATATGATCTAGAGAAGCAGTGTATAGATAGAACCGTGCCAACATCTATTTTTTGCAGCAGTGCTGCCCCCACACACATGCGCACACACACATGCACACACACACACACAGGGACACGTGACCACACTCGTGCAAACCTGGCCAATGGAAGCTGCAGCGAACGGGCGCTCGTCGAACTCAGCGAAGTGATCTCGCCAATTGTCCCCCAGTTCTTCTCTCACAATTTTCTACAAAGTGAAAGCAATTTTCATTCATATTAGTTTGAAAAATAATTTTTTCAAGTAGAAGCAAAAGTAGATCTGGATGTTCATAAACATATTTATATTTGTATACATGTACATGCATGTGTGTGTACATGCATTAACATCGAGATCTACTTTTGATTTCAAGCAAAAAATTACTTTTATACATACATATATGTATAAATATTATTTCATACATATACATAAGTATATGTACATACAGTGAGGGGAAAAATGTACTTGGACAAAACGAGTGTATTTCTCAGCTTTTTGATAACGCATATATCAATGAAACCTCTAATAAGATACTTTAACACAGACAAACATTCAAATAGCAGAGAAATATTTTTCATAAATATGCTTTTCAAATGGTATTTCATGCAAAAGGTCTCGATAAAATTATTTGGACACTATCATTTTCGTTACGTAATTCTTTAAATTTAGGCTTCTAGAACAATCACAGCCAAATGATGATTTCAGAAATAACTAGAAAACATCTAGAGAAACCGATGTGAGGCTATAAGTGAAATTGCTCGTCATTCATCCATTAGCTGTCACTCTGATAACCTCGCAGCATGCCTAAGCACAAACAACTTTCAGAATTTACGCACGAGCGAATAATTTCTAAACTTAAAGCTCATAAAAGCTAGTGTAACATCTCAAGTACCCTCAATGTTCCTGTTAGTACTGTAGGGCTCATTGTAGAGTAGAAAGAATATGGGACCGCAGAAAACATGATACGGTCTAGAACTCCTCGAAAAACTTCGAAAAATATAGGCGAACTATAATGCGGATAGTTATGAATCATCCGTTTGTGATATGAGGAGCTACAGACTGAGTCCAACAGAAACGGAAAGGTTTTCAGAAGAACGATTAGCAATAAACTCCACAGACAAGATCTAAATTCACTCAGCCCCCGTAAGACTCCCTTACTGAAGCAGACACATCTGAAATCAAGACTAAAAGTTGCAAAAACGCATTAGAACAAAAAACGGCTTCTTCAACGTATTGCCTGATCGAATCAGTGTAAAATCGAGTTTTTTTGACCGTATCAGTGCAACCCATGTCTGGAGAAAAGACGGTTCAGCACATAATATGCATAATACCACACCTACAGTAAAACATCGCAGAGGTAACATTATGATCTGGGGTTGTTTTTCTTTTAATGGTGTAGGAACACTTCAAACTATTGATGGAAGAATGGATAGAGTAAGTTAAATGCAAACAAATTTTCGAAGAGAAATTGCAAAATTCAGTAGTTCAGTAGTGAAAATGGGATTCGTTAATGAATTGTGGCTTCAATGGGACAATGATCCGAAACACACAGCTAAAATAACTCACAAATGGTTTGTGAATAATGGTATTGATGAGTTGAAATGGCTTAGCCCATCACCAGACTTGAATCCCATTGAAAATTTATGGCGAATCCTGTGTGGAAAATTCCACTGAAGGAGTTGCTCTGGTAACACCTAAGTTGGGACCTAATGTTGCTCACAAATGAGAGGTATCGTGGGATGTATGTAGTTTGTAGGATGGTCGTTTGGAAGAAGCATAGTCGTTTGGACAGAGGATGGTCGTCCGCTGAGCAAGATGGGAAGTAATGAGCTGTGAAGAGGACAAGACCTACGAATTTGGAGTCTCTGCCCAAGCCGTCAATTGTCAGAATTCTAAATATCTTGCTTGACTTGTATTCCACAATCCTTTTCCGTATGTTTGAGCCTGTCATATTCCTTATTTTGAGTTGCAATCTGTAATGTTTCGATCTCGCTTCTAAATGCTCCTTAGATTTTAAAACTTCAGTTATTAAGACTCTTGAAGTTACTAGCCAACTTACTGGCGCTTAAAAATAACTAGTCATCTTGCTGGCGTTTAAAAGATCTGTTCGCTAAGACAGGCACCCTAACATGTGCGCAAACACTTCTTGCCATAAAATTTTTCTCTTACTTTCTCTTGAGTATAAAAACCTATAACTATTCTTACTACTTTTTCCGTAAGGAGCACTTACCTCTCTCTGACTTCTACTTACATTTTTCAATAACTCTTCTTGACTAAATGTCTCCGTGACACTGACGGCAGTAAACAGTCGAGTAATTGGGGTTCCTTACTTGCGACTATCTTGAAAAGGGGATGGGGGTTCAATTCAGTATATGAATTAGGACTGGTGTGTTACATGTCTGATATCATTCTAATAGAATTACAGAAGCACTTTGGGAAGGCTGAGACAGTGAGCTCCCACCGCTTTGTCCTTTCTTCGCCTTCCATTTTCCGGTGCTGCAGCGACGTTTGTCTGGTTATGTATGCATTCCTTAACTTGAGCATTAGCTCCACGGTCATATATATCGCACACCGAGTTGACAGGGACGGCAGGTAATATTTTTCCCTCTTTACCCAATGTGCAGCTACGGGCTTCCGACCTGACTGGGGAAACTCTGTAAGCTTGTTTCCCCCTGTGTTCGTCTCATCCTACAACAAAGTTCTTCACAGTCCTACTTCCTGCTGACCGGAGAGATCTGCTTCTGCTCTAAATTATAAGTTTAATGAAATTGTTCAGAGTTGAAGTTATACACATTGACGGTTCTAAAACTATACTTAAATTTAAAGATTATTCTACAAACTCAGAATTCGGAATTGTATTTCTAACCTTAAGCAAAATGATGTGGGAAAATCTCCACACCTGAAAAACTATCCATGCAAGGCTACCTTCAAACGTGGAAGAATTGTAGATTTTCAACAAGGAAGAATGTTACCAAATCCCTTCATAATGTTGGCTGAACCTAAATACAAACTTACAGAAATCGTTTAGAGCCGTAATTGCTGCTAAAAGTGGCCCAATCAAACATTAAGTCATTTTTTTAAAATTGTCCAGATATTTTTTTCACCACGTAATTCATAAAATACCATATAAATAGTATACATATGAAAAATGTCATTTTTCTGTTATGTGGATACGTTTGTCTGGGTTAAAACTATCTTATTGATAGTTTTAATATTGTTTCATTTATATGTGTTTTATTAAAATTCTGAGAAATAAACTTTCTAGTCCTGTCCAAATACTTTTTCACCTCCCACAGAAACTTTAATATAAATATAAATATATACATATGTATATATGTATAAATATATGTATAAATATATGTATAAATATATATATGTATAAATATATGTATAAATATATATATGTATAAATATATATATGTATATA